>MDKF010835441.1:0-28873 GCA_026770625.1 Nicotiana glauca | reverse complement strand
GCTTTTCTTTAAAGGGATTTACATAATGAAATATATATATATATATATATATATATATATATACACACACAATTACCACAAGGATTTAAGAGTCAGGAGGAGAAAAATCCAGTGTGCAGACTCATAAAATCCTTGTATGGGCTAAAACAAGCCCCAAGGCAATGGAATGCCAAACTAACAGAAGCCTAACTAAGTTTTCAATTTCAACAGAGTCAATATGATCATTCTCTCTTTATTAAGAAGACAAGTGAAGGCACAATAATAGTTCTTGTATATGTTGATGACATATTGATTATAGGTGATAGTCTAAAGCTAGTTGAAGACAGAAAAACTACTCTACAACAAACCTTTAAGATGAAGGATTTATGTGAGCTAAAATACTTCCTAGGTATTGAATTTGCAAGATCCAAACAAGGGATATTAATGCATCAAAGGAAGTACAAATTAGAACTCATTTCTGAAAATAGCCTAAGTGCTGCAAGGCCAGCTATAACACCTATGGACAACAATGTCAAGTTAACTACAAAAGAGTATGATGACTATGTTGAAGAAACAAGTAAGTCAGAAGATGATTTACTTCCTGATCCAAGCATTTATCAAAGACTAATTGGGAAACTCCTGTACTTAACTATGACAAGACCAGATGTATCATACAATGTACAGAACTTAAGTCAATTCTTACAGCAGCCTAAAAAATCTCACATGGAAGCAACACTCAGAATTGTGAAATATCTAAAGAATAAGTCTGGGCAAGGAATTCTTCTGTCCAGCAAACATCAATACTATTTCTGCATATTGTGATGCAGATTGGCTTCATGTCCACAATCTAGAAAGTCTATAACATGCTACTTAGTTAAACTTGGAGAATCTCTAACTTGTTGGAATTCAAAGAAACATTCAATTGTCTCAAGAAGCTCGGTAAAAGCCGAGTACAGAAGTATTGCTGCTACACTTGCAGAACTGATCTGGTTATTGGGTCTACTTAAGGAAATTGGTATTGAAGTAAAGACACCAGTTGACATTTTCAGTGACAGTAAAGCTGCTATGCAAATAACAGCAAATCCTGTTTATCATGAAAGGACTAAACACATTGAAATCGATTGTCACTTTATGAGGGAAAAAATAGTCCAATGAGTGTTTACAACAAAGTACATTTCCACAAGGGATCAACTAGCTGACATCTTAACCAAAAGCCTTAGTAAAGTTCAACATGAGTATCTTTGCTCCAAGCTAGGAGTTCTTAATATTTTCTTACTACCTAGCTTGAGGGGGAGTGTTGAGACAATTAAGTGATACTCTCCTAAGGGTACATTAGTCATTTACTTATACACTAAGCTAAATCAGTTAGTATTAAATATTTTATATATACACTTGTAAAGAGGTGATATAAACGAAGTAATGAAAATAACAGACACGCTCATTTCTTTCTCTCTTTTTCTTTGTTCTCTCTGCTATTCTCTGCGTGGGAGCCTTTTAAGGAGTAATCTACATAATTTGTAAGAAAAGCCTAGATATTTATTAAAAACTACAAAACATAGAGAACATAAGTAAATAAGTTTCTAATATAGTATAGCTAGGTAAAAATCCCTTAGATTTTGGTTATATCATGACGGCCTTTCTATCCCATTTACCCATAATGGTATAATAAGAAAAATACACTATATTGGTACTCGATTGGGTAAGGAGGATATCCGTCGCGGCCCATGGGTTTGAGTCGTGACAAGCACCAGCGCCCTGAGGGCAATTTGGGTTAATATATGTGACAAGAGTTTTTCCGCATTTATGTCTCGATTTAAATAATCTAGATTTGTTGCCTGCTATCAAATTAAAGGAGCTAGCACATCAACATGATAACAATATATGTACGGTTCTTTCCTGCACATTTTTTCCTAGAGTTTTACAATTATGGAGCGTGTCGTAAGTAAACAAGCAACCCTTCTATTTTACACTAATCAAGGGGAGCAGACTAATAGCCCGTTTGGCCAAGCTGTAGCTTATTTTGAGAAACATATTTTTTTAAAAGTGTTTTTCTCAAAAGTACTTTTGGTGAGAAACAGTTTATGTTTGGTTAATTAGTTTGAAAAGCACTTCTGAGCAGCATTTAGTGTTTGGCCAAGCTGTTAAAAACTGCTTCTAAGTGTATTTTTCTCAAAAGTGTTTCTCAAAAAAGTGCTTTTGGAGAGAAACTGTTTTTTTCTGCTTCTCCAAAACTGTTTCTGCTTCTCCTCAAAAGCTCTTTTTTTCCTTCCAGAAGCTTGGCCAAACACCTCAATTTTTGGCCAAAAGTGTTTTTGACAAAAAAAAAAAAGCACTTTTGACCAAAAAATAAGCCTGGCCAAACAGGCTATAAAGAATTGGAAAACAAGTTGAAGAAGGAACAGTTCAAAGTCTTCCCATTAACAATTTTCACGACCAAGTGATTTCAACACACAACAACTCTTCTGATCTTCTTACTGTTATTAAATTGAGCGCGAACCGAATGGAATAGAAAAAAAATTAGGCGTTCAATGCTCTGCCAGCAAAAGTCTATCTAAAATATGTTGAAAAGACCAAAGTACCGCCGAACGACCAAGACCTCTTTATTCTCACTTCTAAATAGTAGTAAAAAAATAAAAAATGTTTGAAGAATTAACTCAATTAGACGTTCACTTAATCTTTTAAATAAAAATAGTCGACGAATGTAAAATATATATATAGTTCGTAAATAATATATAAATATATATCATCAATGTATAATCTATGTGTATACTGATTAGATAAAATAAAAAATAAACTTGGTCGACTATTTTTGTAACAATCCCGACATTTTTTTTAAAAAACTTATGGAAAAATGTTTTTCAATAAATACTACTCCTATTAGAAAGAAGCTTTTTTATTTTTTGCAAAGCTGAAAAGCACCTCTAAAATAGTTTTTCAGTGTGCTAAAATATCTGAAAGAAAAAAGTTGCAGAAATAATTTTCGAAAAAAGAAAATCACCTGTTTCTTGAAACAAACGCAATCTAGAGTGGGATCCAATCTCAAACCAGGTAATTACTTCTAGTTGTGTGGCCTAATTAGAGACCAATTGGCCTAATTTTTAGCCAAATGCTGGCTTACAATTTTTCTGGCCAGCTATTTTGGTAACTATAATAACAATTAAATTTAATAATTCTTCGAAAAAATAATATACAAATTAAAATTATCTCAAAAGATACGTAAATCATTTAGGGCCTCACTTCTTTCGTTTTATTTTTTTTTTGGAGAAAAAGAAAATGTTTGGACTTCATTGTAGTAGTTTGGAAAAGTCCACTTATTAGTTTTTCTGTTTTTATTAATACTAATATTTATTCAAATTTATTTCTTTGGCTCCAGCTTTCACTTTCAAGAACAAGCTACGTGGTCATGGTGACTAAACTTTGATAAACCATACATAATTCCACCTATTTTTTTTCTTCTATTTTTCTTTAAAATGACCGGCGATTGTTTTTAGGAATAAATGGTTCTGTTTGATATTGAACATATGGAGTGTCTTTTGAGCTACCCTAACATCGTTAAGAGTTTAAGTTCTATATATTGACAGTGTAATAAATATTAACATAATTGGGTCATACATAATAGAATTGAAGATAAATTTGTAAATTAATAAAATTAATGTCTAATTTGCTATTATAGGTTATTAAACTATATTGATTGCGTAAATTTTTTTTATACTATCCGTGTATATAACTTAAATCGTGTTGTTATCTATGGAATTATGCTATGTTCTTTGTGGATTTTCAGAAGGGACAATGTTACTATCGTAGTTTCCACGTCTTCCTTATCATTGAATAAGTAATTAATTACTAGATTTCCATTTTCCAGTTCATACTTTCTCCATTTCTTTCTTTTCTTTTTTTTCCTAGTCCAACTTGTTTTTTAGATCATCTACAATCCAATAATATTTTAGCAGAAATAACTTCCATTCTCTCTAAAACCTCAAAGATTGGTAGCTTTAATAGTTTTCTTTTTTCCAAATAGTGATGTCCAGATCAGCTTGTACGTCTCTCGACTATTTCAAGGTATACCTGCTAGTTAGCTCATACATGTATCGGCTAAATCTGTCCACCAAAGCTTAAGTTAATGGGAAGAAATCTCCGGAATTTTCATTCAAATTGAGGGTTGGCTATATGAGTCAGCACTATTCATATCGCTCTGTTTAAGCTCGTCTTAGTCCAATTATAATGAATGTTCATTGTAATAATATTAATCTTGGAGCCTTAGAAAGGGAAGATCAATTTTTTGAAGAAATAAGGTATAGTTTTGCTTGTGCATGAAGATAAAAGAATATGGAGTTTTGGGTTGTTGTAGCAGCTGCAGGAGCTGGTTATGTAGCACAGTATTTGCAAAATTCATCAGACAATAAGGACAACTTACTACAGCAAAAGCAATTTTCTAAAATCTCAACACATGAACAATCAGATAACAAGAATCTGGTGTACCAAATACGTGAAAATCTTTGTCCATTTCGAAGATTAGCTCGAAAAAGAGCTAAAAAAGAAATTGCTGATGAAGGAGTTTTCGGATTCAGACGTATTAATCTTGATTCATCAGCAAATTGCGAGTTTGCCGTCCAATGGGAACCAGAAGATTATAATGGAAAAGAGCATACCATTACCATGAACAAAGTTTCTAGTGGACAATTCAATTCAACAGGTTCTTTCAGCTTCCATTATTATACCAAAATTTATTTGGATTTAGCTTATATACAATGACATTGTACAGAACTTTTTCGCTATCAATATATTTAGTTTGTTGTAGCAGGTAACATGTCTTATTTTCCAAGTTACTGACTTCACTTTTCTATGGATGGTTACTTATAATAATCATATTAGGCGACATGTTAGTGAGAAAGTTCTTTTACTGTCGGTGTATATAAGTTAAACTCAATTTATCTCGGTTGATCTCACATCTTCTTGTTTCATTTTCACTTTCTTGAAACATAAGTTTCTACTTAAGGAATCTCTTGAATATTTTGCAAATTTATCCATTTTCACTTCCTTGAACCGAGGGTTTATCGGAAAACAGCCTCTCTACCTTCACAAGGTAGGGGTAAGGTCCGCGTACACATTACCCTCCTCAAACCCCAGCTATGAAATTAAGGTAGGGGTAAGGTCCGCGTACACATTACCCTCCTCAAACCCCAGCTATGGAATTACACTTGGTTTTTTGTTGTTGTTGTTGTATCTATTTTCTATGCATAGTAACTTAGTAATGCTTTATTTATGTTACTATTTTGACATGATTCAAGCAGGGCTACCAAATGGAATGGATGTATTGTATATGGGAATCATTACTGGTATGATTTCTGCTATTATTGCACACAGAAAAGAGATAGAAAAGGTGAATGAAAAGTTAAAGTGGACCAAGAATTCAGCTCAAGAATTACAAGAGGAGCTCACTGTGAAAGAGATTGCTACTGATGGCTATGAAAAGCCAAATCTGTATAGTCCCTCTATGTCAGCTGTTGAGACAGTGTCATCTTCTTCTGAAATTCAAGTCAATGAACCAAAAACTAGTGAAAACACAAATCATCAGGCAGCTGAGAATCACGAGTCGATGAGTGAAATCGAGGCAGAGCTTGAAGCTGAATTGGAAAGGTTGGAAATGAGCATGAAGTTTGAAAGTATATCTGATTTTGTTGAGGTAAGCCTGCATTTAGCTACACTTTTACTGGTATTTTGGAAAATGTCCTTTTTGAGACATCGACTGAGGCGAGCTCAAATGGTACGAACATAGACAATTAGGATTCATATAGCCGACCCCAACTTGCTTGAGATTGAGGCACATTTGTCATAATCCTAGTCACACTTGTAACTCCACCTTTGTGCAAAGTATAGTCGGTCCTAATCCCCAAAAAAGGACATTTGCAGAAGGTTAACAGCCATCATAAATATAACCTAACTATGAAAAATCCTCAAAGAGCGACAAATATAAAGGATTCATATAGCTGACGTCTTCTAGTCTGGAATTGAGGTGTAGTTGATTGATCGACTGAATCGTATTCAAGCTCGTAGATGCTGGTTTTCTTAAAAGAAGAGCATAGACTTCATACTTAATGTGGTGTCTATGTTAACAATACTTGAAGATCTACTGCTGTTTAACTTGTTATCACAACACATTAATCTCTTTACTCTTCCTTCTTTGTCTAGTTAGAGTAGTATTCTGATTTGAGTGTTTCACATTTGCAGCTAGATCCAGAAGTAGATGTGGCTCAAGGAGAGTTGAAACTAGATTACCTCAATATGCAGTGTTCTGATTCATCAGAATCAGAATGGGATACCAGTGAAACTAGGATTTATCATTCTAAGCCTGCAAATTATCCTGTTTCCCCGAGGGAACTAAGCTTGCGCCTGCACGAGGTAATAGAATCCAGGCTTGAAGCTCAAATCAAGGATCTTGAAACAGCCCTTCATCACAGCCAAATCAGAGCTTGTTCATTGGAAGCACAACATATTCTATCTCGAATGGACTATGCATCGAGTGAATCGGAGTATTCTGCATATCCACAAAGTCCATATTGTTATCATGAGGCTAATGAAGATACCATCAGAACCATGCATGGAAGTGAAACTACTTTTGAAATTGATATAAGAAGTCCTCCTCTACATATAGCACTGATTGATAGACCAAACATGGAGGGAAAATGATCTTGTTGATATTATGTTAACATGACATCTGAAGATGGCTTATATCTTGGAGAAAATGGACGGAGAATGTGAAAAGGACAACAAAATGGGGTTGTTCTCTACATATTTTTGAGAACTTATCGGCATCTGTTTGTCTTACCTTATTTTTAATGCTAGATCTATATTTTCTTATACTCTTGTCATAATAGAGAAAAGATGTACAGTGTACATGTAAAGATTGAGGAAATATGTATAGATCAAGACATATTGGTAAGAGTGTAAATATATATTGCTTAAGATTTTTAGCAGCCACACTCAACATATATTTTTCACGGATTTACTGTTTCTCAGCCGAGGGTTTCCCGGAAACAGCCTCTCTATTCCTCCTGGGTAGGGGTAAGGACTGCGTACACTCTACCCTCTCAAGACCCCACTGGTGGAATTCTAGTGGTTGTTTTTAGCAGTAAACTCATCAAATCTTTCAAGTTATGGTTCATATCTACTATTTTCAATTTTAATAAATTTTTATACATAAATGTATACTCCACATAGAAAATACTGGATTCAAATGAACCCACTATCCTAACGCTAGATCCGCCCCTACTACTAGGATAGATGTAGCAGGATCACGTGCTAGGTGACTAGGCATGCCAGTGGAGGAGGAGTGGCAAAGGTTCATCTGTAGGACCATTACCAAGTAGGAAATGCCAACAAACAAGTCCAAGACAGAGATGGATGGAGCCTTTGTAATATGGGTTCAACTGAATCCATTATTTTCAACATAGAATATAGATGTAAAGTGTAAACAAACAAAAAATATTTCAACAAAATTAGATTCTAAACTCATAATTTCAGAAGTACAAAGAGTTTAGTGCCAAGAACCATAAGTGTTGAACTCATTTTGTTTACATCCTAGATTCGCCTTTGATCCAAGATGAGAAACTCAATAAGAAAAACACCAAAAGACTATCACTACATTCTCTGCAAGCAGAAAGGCATATACAGATGGAGAAAACTTTCGGTTAGTCTATTTTTCTGCAATCAAATGCAGAAAGCGAGAATAGCAGGCTCAAATAAAAGCTAATAAAAATTCGGCACTATCAAGTTACTGCATAAAGGGGCTCCCAAGCAAGACGAGAAAATGAAAAATCAAATGATCGCATGGCAATTTCCACACCACCTTCAATTGAAGTGTTAAGATTTGTTTACAGTGGAAAGAGTTTCTTATGCTTAAAGTAAATCAAGAAAGCAATGTACAAGACCAAACAGAACAATCCAGTAATGATAAGAACCCAGTTAAACCCATCTGGATCATTAAAAACTGTGGCTTTCAGGTTCATTCCGAATACTCCAGTCACCATAGCAAATATAGCAGCCACAAAAGTTGCAGCTGTCAGAAGCAACTCAAATTGTATTAGCTGATTCTGGACAGTCCCCTGTTACAGAATAAAAGCTGGAGTGAGTTTCATGAGCTTTATTAGCATGTGCGCGACACACGGCCACACACACACACACATAAATCTGCAAAGCTGCACAGAAACAAGTGAAAGACTCAAAGATAATATCTGCTTGTTAGTCTAACCAGTTTTATATTGATCAGATCCTCTGTATCGTCGATATATTCTTTAAGCTGCAACACCAGAGACAATGGAAGTGAGAAATACAAACTCCTTGGTTGTAATGCCGAATCAATAATTAGGAGGTCATGCATTAGTCATTGCTCATCAATCCAAATGAAACCCCCCCAAGTAAAGAAAAAGGAAAGGAAATGGGTTATTGGCTATGTTGCTCAGACTCTCCGAAATATCGTAGGGTGTGCTTGATCCTCCAAAAGTAGCGTATTTTTGGAGGACCCAACACGGGTGCAGTAGCATTTTGAAGAGTACGTGCAACATAGGTTATTGGGAAAGATCTCAGCCTATGCAATTTTTGACTCTATTGAAGATCTCTCATGTCCTGTGTTCGGTTTATGAGACTAAGATAAGCGGTTTGACTGAACCCCGTGTAGTCTGCAGTATATTCTCCCAGAATTATTCACCCACAAAAAGCTAATAACTACGGGTAGATTAAGTACTTAAACAACTTACATCCTAAAGAAAAAAGAGAAAGAAAGTGAATGAGTTGCCCATGGTTGGAAAGAAATGTAGGGGTCAAACAGTAATATAAGGTATATCAGAAACAACCTCTCTATCTTCGCAAGGTAAGGGTAAGGCAGCGTACACAGTACCCTCCATGGACCCCACTAGTAATATGAGGTCTACTTTGTTTACCCACTAATATAGTAATCAGGTGCTAGATTATTCCCATAATTCTCCCCTTACCCATAAACCAGAACCTGAGGCTATATATAAGGAATAAAATTTAAGATTGTTGAATCTTTTTTGTTGGTCAGAATGGTAATTTATCTCTAAAAGCATCTCTTGAATCTATCAGGTACTGTTTAGTTTATTCTAATGTAATTAATGTTGCACTATAAATATAAGATATTGTGGACAATATTCAAGAAGGAAAGCTAGTAAGTAGCTTAACATAAGAATCTCTTACTGATAACAACTTGTTGAGAGTGCTGTCAATGACAACAAAGTATGCTTCAAGCAACATTTCAAGTTGATCGATATTTTCTTGACCATTAGATGAAGCTGAAAAGCTTCCGTATTTGCTTGAGCTCACATTACTGAATGCTCGTTGCAACTTCTGCACCCCCGTAGTTGATGATACAGGTGAGATCGGCGCAGATCTTGCTGCTCCTCTATTTTTGCCGAATATATCTGGTTGATCATATAAATCATTATTAAGAAAATCCTCCTTCCTTTGTTTCTTCTCTGTTAAGTACATCTCAGCCATGTCACCATCATCATCCATTAGATGTTCTATTTCATCACAGACCTGAACGTTTGTTTAAAAAGTTTATAAAGCAGCCTAAGAAGTTACCAAGCGTTGTCAGACTGTGTACTACAATCATACCTTTTGGACTCGCTGAGTCAAGGCAAGCAGCTGACCTTTCAATCTACGGACTCGTTCCAGATTTAGAGTGTTAATAGATGATGCTAGTTCATCAAGCACTGGGTATATTTCCAGTTCTAATTCTTTCACCTGTTAAATTTAGGACGAAATGAAAAATAAGTTTTAATTGAGAACATATATTTAATCATGAGAAATTACTGCAATTTGTTTGAGGTACTGGATAAAGAAAGGAAAACCATGTAAAAGTGCATTTATATCTTTCGGCCAACACCTCACAGTATGGTAATAATAAAACTGAGTAATAAACAACATGGAGGGGATTTTCTAACATCCGAAAGCAATTGATGCAAAGCATATTGAATCCATTTTTAGTTAACCAACAAAGAACAAATGAAAGCTCTTAACTTAGAATGGATCAAACTGCAATTGAGCTTTAAGATATTCTATAACTCCTCTTTGCCGTTCTTGATGATCCTTGTCGCATTATGCATCAATGGCATATATTAATGCAAGTATATTATTGCGTACTATGAACAGAAATATTGTAGTTTATTACAGAAAAAAAAGTTTCAATCAGCCACCAAGTGAGTCTGCCGCATACCTGAGCATCAAGAGACAAGCAAGTTAGCTCCAAAGCAAGCTCAAGGGCTCTGAATTCGAAAGGAAGACCATCTGAAATTAAACACCACTCATAGTGAAAATTTTGAATTA
This sequence comes from Nicotiana glauca, assembly GCA_026770625.1. NCBI lineage: Eukaryota > Viridiplantae > Streptophyta > Magnoliopsida > Solanales > Solanaceae > Nicotiana > Nicotiana glauca. The sequence goes on along the minus strand of MDKF010835441.1, from coordinate 18,553 downwards.
TATTAAATTTACCTTAAATCAAATGACACATCAGATTGGAATAAAATGGATATAGAGGATTCATAGAACAGACGCGAACAAGTTCGGGATGGTGTATTTACTGTTGTATCAAACGGCATATGACATTATAGTAAACAACTGAAAAGGAGAGAACATTTCAGAATAATCACCGTAATTACATGCATCACTCAAACAACAAAAACACCATCAGTTGCTGAACATGCTCAAGTATCGTACATTTATAATAGAGGGGATAGGCTCAGTTGCTTCTAATAGCTATAGATCTGTTTCATTGACAAGTGAAGAGCTATAGATAATAAGTATAGAAGTTTGATCAAATTAAAGTCAAAGATGTAAGCCAAGCTGTCATTCGAGAGCAGAGACAAGAAGGAACGAGAAACATTTCAAGGCTAATTTTTCTATTTCTTTCTGCAATAGCAACAACAACAAACCCAGTGTAATCCAACAAGTGGGGTCTCGGTAGACCTTACCCCTACCTTCAAGAAGGCAGAGAGAAGGCCAAAACTCAAAAGTAGCATTTGTGGAAGATCTTAATAAGTGCATGCTACATGGACAGAAGCAGCTGGATAACATGACTGCGATAACAAACTTGGAGTTCAAGAAAGACTATACTCAATACCTTTAATGTTTATCAGTTTTCTTTTTTCCTATATTTCCTTTTAAATGAGATTTTTATGCCCATGATGCACAGTTAATGTCATGGAAATATCGCGGTTACACAAGATAAAATTTCCAGAATAAAAAGTCATTTTCCAATAGTGATAAAACATGCCCAACTTATAGCATTATGCAGGTGTTCCATTCTTTTACTTTAAATGATTCCTCTTATTTATGAGACAAGAAGGGTTGCTCTGATGGTAAGCAACCCCCACTTCCAACCGAGAGGTTGTGAGTTCGAGTCTCCCCAAGAGCAGGTGGGAAGTTCTTGGAAGGAAGGATGCCGGGGGTCTATTTGGAAACAGCCTCTCTACCCCAGGGTAGGGGTAAGGTCTGCGTACACACTACCCTCCCCAGACCCCACTAAGTGGGATTATACTGGGTTGTTGTTGTTGTTGTTTGTATTTATGCAGACTCATGGACAGCTTCAGATGCTATGAGAAAAAGCTAAAGGAGCCAAGAACTGTTTCAGGAGTTCTTGATCTGTGGGGTGTGTGCGCTTGTATGTGTGAATTGGATAAAGGATGTGTGTGTGTGTATATATAATACAGATATGTTCAGCAGTTCTATTATGCTTGTACAAACATATTGATAATCGTTGATCAAATACCAGGTACAAATATTAAAAAGAAAAACCAAACAACAAGTGGTTTCACTCCCGACATGGAACGTCACAAGCTTACCCCTTATTCAACTTTTCTCATTGAAGGGGAAGACTAATCGATTTTAATAATTAATCTTGCATTTCTTGTATTAGTGGTACCATATGTCCAATGACTTAGAGTTACATGGATCTGATTCAAACATAAAGACTGCCATTTCCAAGATTCCAATGTAGGCGCCTTACAAAAATAGGGTCTCTGTATTCCGCTCTTTACTAATACTAATCTTTTGGAAACAGCCTCTCTACCTCAGGGTAGGGGTAAGGTCTGCGTACACACTACCCTCCCCAGACCCCACTAAGTGGGATTATACTGGGTTGTTGTTGTTGTACTAATACTAATCTAACTCTGAGAAGTACAGCTGTGCGATTTGTTAGTCTTTTTTGCCTTTCCAAGAAAGACAGGTTTTTCCATGAGAAGTAGTCTTTCACTTCTCCTTTTAACCCTGGAATGCAGAGTCTTAAGTGCTAGTATATCCAAGTAGTTTCTGAAACTGTTAGTTTACTTTCAATACATTAACCATTATCTCACTTTTCAAGTTGGTCTAATGGGTCTTGAAAAGCCACAACTAACAGTTAAACCAGCACAGAGATATAGCAGAGACTTAATGGAGCGGCGGAATAGTTTATTTTTGTCAAAAGTATGATGCAAGACAATTAAAGATTGTAAAGCTATGTAGAGGCGAAAGGAAGCAACCTAGCTATAAGCTGCACAGAATAGTACTGGCTTTCAACTCTTCCACAGAAACTAGTATTCACTGGTTTTCATCGCTTTGAGAAAAACTAAGATTTAGAGCAGAAAGACTAAATAGAAATGGGAATTTACCCGGCTGATCTTTATTTGTCTGAAGGCGTTTACACAATTCAGACTCGTATTGCAGTACACAACCATCCAAAGAATTCATCAGTATAACCTCATCAGCTGTAATGACGCATCTGATCTGTTCAAGGTTTACCACAATAGCTTGCTCTCGCCCTAATATCGTGGAAGGATAGATAAACTTAGGGTCCAAAAGACGGAGATCCCGGGCTGGTAAAGCACAATGTCTCATAACAGTAGCCTTATCCAATTCCAAAATCGTTGAATTCCCATGATCATCAATCTTAATCCAAGAGCGACTCCCATGACCTTGGCCTCTCCTCTTAAGACCAGGAAGACCTGGCCCGTGAAAGTTGGTATTTGCCTGTACATCTGTATTAAATCTAGCAGACGTAGATTCTTGAAAATCTGTAAAAACAAATTGACCATTTTCTTCTGCCATTTGCTTTCACTTTCTGTGAGTTAGCAACAAATCTCAGAAACAAAGATTTCAGCATTGAACAAAGCCACTAGTACTCTTAAGCCAACTGTAGCACTGTTGCTTTTAGCTGAGCATTAGTGTAAGCAACAGCAGTAGCTCTTCTTATTATAGTTCCCGTAACCTTTTTATTTTTCATATCTGCCGGCTCCTGCAAGACAAATTGTGAGCAGAATGGATAAAGAAATAATTGTAACTTATCAAAGAAAAAAACAAATAGATGTAATTTTCACTAATAACTTCATCTAGACACCAAACAACATAAGTACATAAGAGCCTCCGAACAAAATTCATAAGCACGTTAATCCTGAATCACACTTCTCAAATGGTTACTAAAAAATGAGACAAACACGTGGTCATTGGTCCAATCCTAAACGCCCCCTTGATTTTCGTCCCTTTTTTTTTTTGCAAACTAATTTTCATATTCTCATCAAAATAAGTTCCTTATGCCTAAGCATAGGCCAAAATCAGGGATATGCAAATCCTATTTCAACAGCATTCGTCCGTTGCATTTGCATTCATGGAGATTAAGAATTAGGAATTAACTAAAGGAGTCTGATATCATGGTTTCGTAATCTGCATAATAAGAAATGGAGGATATCTAAAGAGGAGATTTTAACTTGAACTTCGTACAAGCTTATCCAAGCATTTATGTATGTTCCTACACCAAATCCCAATTCCACAATGAGAAAGTGTATTGCAAGCATAATAAGAAATCCACTCTGAAATGCAAGTCCACTTCATGCAACCCCAGACTAAGAGTAGCATGGAAATTCAAATTCCAACATCAAAAAAGATCATTACACACTCGAAAAAAGGAAGAGTTAGGAGATATCCAAATAGGAGGTTATAACTTGCCTTAGTATAAATTATTCAAGCACTTAAGCTCCTGATCCAACCCCAATTCCATGATAAAAAGTATTACAAGCATCAAACAAATGCACGTTTGCATGTATATGAAATGTTGAACTATATATCGAACTCGAGCATTTTTTGGATTCTTTATTTTATTTTTTATTTTCTATTTTTACAACTTAGAAAGAACGACATTGCTGCTATGGTTGATCTGATACTGAATAAACGAGTATCTCCTTTAGACGGAATAAGGATCTCTTTCAGAAGTAGTTTTGTCCCATCGGCTAGAGCTTGAAAATTTCCTAAAAGGCCAGCATTCAGGTATTTTATGCCACATTTCCTTATGCCTAATTTGACTTTTCTTGTTTGTGGGTAGGTTTAGTTAATATAGTTATTACGATTGAGTTATACTAAAATTAGATCTCACTCTTAATCATCCATAGAGATTTTCAAGCTTTTGATCCATCTAATGAAAAATATTGGCATATTCTCTTTCCCCCTTCTTCCTATTAAGAATACAAATCTATTGATACATGTTATGGGCTTATGGCATTGAAATCTAGCAATAGTAACATAGTCACACTACTACCCATTCAGTTTTCATGAAACCAAAGATCAAAAACAGCATGGAAACTCAATTCCAACATCAAAAAATAACTTTCCACAAACTCAACACTATTCCACAGGAAATCAACGACCATGTTAAAATCCATAAAGCAGTCAAGAAACTTTTTTTCAATCTCAAAGACTCAAACTATCTGGTACATATTCATAGTGAATCCTGGCCGCTACCAGCTCAACTAAATGGCTATTCAGCAAATAAATAGCAGCTCTTTTTATAAATATGTATGGTCTTGGATCATCGATAATGATTTTTCTTTAGACTTCGGATACTTGATAGACCCACTTACTTCTATTATGTCAATATTAATCACTACTGTTGGAATTATGGTTCTTATTTATAGTGATAATTATATGGAAAGAGAAAAATACACTAAAACAGCTATAAAAGAGCAAAAAGTTTGAATCTTGACACTAAAAATTAACAGTACACTGCCCTTAGCCCTACTCACCCAATATTGGACCCCCAAAGATTACAAACTCCTCAACTATAGAGAACCGAGCACTATGAAAATTCAAGCTCAAATAGCCGGCCAGACTCCATGTTTACTTTTTCTAGCCGCTATACATATATTATACATTAATTATACACAATTATACATATATTATACATGAATTATACATATGTTATACATCCGCTGGCTGAATTTTAGTTTACGAGATTAGGTGGGCGGCTAATTGGGTTAATTCTTCAGGAAGAATGCACTAAAATATATGTGGAGAGAAAAAGCACAAAATTTGAATCTTTTTATCAGTTTTTTGATTGGTAACCACAAATTCTGAATCTTGACATTCAAAAGTCACAGTATACTGAACCGCAAAAGATTACAAAATCTTCAACTATAAAGCACTAATCACTACAAAAATTAAAACCCATCAGCATCTCAAATCAAGAAGATGAATTAATAAAACTCAAAACACAAAAGTGGCAACAAAGAGAAAGCTCATACCTTTTTCAAGAAAAGGTTTTTTTGGGCTTAAAGGGTCTGCAAACATTCTTGAAGTCAAAGGGAGAAAAGAATACAAAAGGGTGAAATGAATACAATAAGTGAAAAACAAGTAAATGAGAGCACGTTTTACACACTGAAGATTTGCGGTGAATAATAAAGTAGTAATAATTGGGGAATGGGGAGCGAAGGCCGAAGGGTCCTAGGAATCTGGATGAATCAAACGAGGATCTAAGATCAAGTTGAAAACGTAGCTACAATCTAAACCGTTTGTTTTTACAAACTGTGAGGAAATGAATAGAAAAGGAAGGGAAAATAGGATGGAGAGACAATGAAGGAAAAGAATGTGAAAATACCTTTTCTAAAATTGGAAAATGACATTGTATAGCCGCATTCAAAATAATATATTTATATATATTTTTTGTATGTAAATTTTATATACTTAGCTACTTGACATAAATAGTTTCGTTCGTGGCTAAAAGTGATTTTTGTCCTTTTTAAAAAGAAGAATTAGCCCAAATAGCCGCTCACCTAATTTCTTAAACTAAAAATAGCTGGCAAATATATAATATATATAATTCATGAATAATATATGCATAACTGTGTATAATTTATATATACTGGCTAAAAAAATAAATATTAAATTCGACCGATTATTTGTATAAAAAATAAATATTAAATTGCCCTTGAAAAGTCCCTTGTTTGGTTAAGACTCAAGGTGGAGAAGACAATATGGAAGGAAAATTCTTTGGGGGTGAAATAGTCATTTGGTTCACTTGATAGTTATGTCAGGATTATAATACTCCCTCCGTTTCAATTTATGTGAACCCATTTGACTGGGCACTGAGTTTAAGAAAAGAGAGGAGACTTTTTAACTTGTGGTGTAAAATGAGGCACAAATATTTTGTGTGGCTATAAATCATTGCATAAAGGTAAATTGTTTCCAAATAAGGAAAGAGGTCATTCTTTTTGGCACAGACCAAAAAGGAAATAAGTTCACATAAATTGAAACGGAGGGAGTATTATACAACGAATGTTGTTTATGCAGTGAAAAATGATAATAAATTATTGTACATAAATTATTTATTTTAAAAGATCTTTAAAATAGTTTAATTTCACTATTATTAATACACATAATTTTAACTAAAGCAGGAGATCCAACGAGCATTAGGGTTCAAGAAGTGTTGCTTTTCAAGTACCTGGGCATACCCTTAAATACTAAGAAGCTATCAGTACTGCAGTGGCAACCCCTTATTGCCAAAATTGTGAGCAGGATTTCTTCATGGACAACAAAAAAAATTCCCTATGCAAGTAGAATACAGTTAGTCCAAACACTCATCTTTGGCATCCAAGCCTATTGGGCTCTAATCTTTATTATAGCGGCTAAAGTCATCGAAGCAATCGAAGCACATAGTAGAAGCTACATATGATCTGGGGTGAATACAATAACCAAAAAGTCTTTGATGTCATGGGATAAGATGTGCTATCCAAAAGTTGCTGGAGGATTGAACTTGATTAACCTATGTGAAACAAAGTTGCTATCACTAAAACCCGCTGGGAACTGGCCAACAAGAAGGACAAGTTATGGATCAGATGGATCCATAACTACTATACCAAAGAGCGGGATTTTAAGGATATGGGAGTACCAAAGAAAGGCTGTTGGATGGTTCGAAAGGTCTTTGAGGCAAGGGACAGACTGCGCCTTATAAACAACCTGTCACAAGGCTCAATCACAAAGCAAGTATACCTACAACAACTAGGTGTATTACCAAAAGTTCCATGGAAAGGATTGATGTGTCTAAACCAAGCAACACCAAAAGCCATCTTCACTATGTAGCTTCAGGTGCAGGGGAGAATACTAACAGCTGATAGACTGAAGACCCGAGGAATGCAGATAGAAGATACTTGATGTTTCTATCAACAAAAACCAGAGATGCATTATCATTTGTTTGTCGAATGTGAATACGATAATTGTCTATGGCACAAGCTCATGAGATGGTTGCATATTCAGTATCCTCCTATAGACTCATGGGCAGCAAATTAGCAATGGACAGTTAAGCAAACAAAGAGCAGATCTTAGTTGGCAAGAGTGATTAAGCTAGTCTACGCATAGTATATTCATGCATTATGGATTGAACGAAATTCTCGGAACTTTGAGAAGAAAACTACTGCATGGGAGGTCTTAGCTATAAGGGTTGCACATGCAACTTCAGACCTGAAGGACATACACGAGAGTTGCTTATCAATTGTAAATACTAGTGCGAGCTAGAATGTAGAGTGTTTTTTTTTCCAGTTGGATTTTCTTTATCTTGTAAAGTGTGTAAAGTGGACCGAGATGGTTCACACTGATTTGTAAATATTATATTGGTGATTAATGCAAAAAATTTAATTACCAAAAAAAAATATACATATCTATATATACTTAAAAGCCAAAGACAAAAGCTTCTCATTAATTAAGCCAAATGGCATAACACTTGATTGCCACATGTAATGTTAAGACAAAACAAACCAACTTTTTAACTAAAAAAAACTTCTCAATTTTAAATATTAAATTAATTGGTTAATGTAGAAGTTTAAATTAGTTTCAAACCTATTATTTAGAGTAATAGATTCCACTACTTACAACTGCTAATTATGGTCTCTCCTACGAAAGGTAGTTGTTCCCACTACCTGCAGAATCTAATCTAATAATTTTAAAAATTAAAAATGTATACGTATAATGTTTAAAAAGGTAATTCCTATCTTAAAAATTTGGCAAAATATAGTAAAAAATATATTATAAATAGAATAACCGCTTCCCTTAAATCAATATTGGGGAACACATTATACATATCAAAGGAGGAAACAGTTACATCACTTCTAAGTTTTGGGATTGAAAAAGAAAAATTAAGTTTTTACTATGTTGTTGGCTTTAAACATTCCTTAGATTAGTAGTATTTTTCTTAGTATAATTTAAACTATATTATAAATATTGGGTTCTCTTACTTATATATATATATACCCACTAAAAAATAACACCCCATTATACCATGTTCCCCATTTTTCCCTCTTCACTCACGCTCCACTCCCCCAATTTCCTCCACTCACTTTCCCACATTTCCACTTATAAATCTTTTGCACAAGACTCTATTTATTCGGCTTTATAAATAAAGGGGAAGGAAGTCACGGAAAAGGAGGAAAAATCACGTACACATGCAGATACACAAGAAAAGAAACAGCAACTACCCCATCATTAATCCATAAACGAAAAATAAAAAAAAATCCCATTTTTTCTAGCTTATAGATCTCACGTCAAAGATAATTTTCCTTAGTCTAAGTTTGAATTGGAAAGAAGCACGTGAAGCAGAAATGGGTTTTAGTTTGAGATCGGTTTGAGGTTGAAAAGTCGAGGTATGCGGTTCAAGAGTTCGAGATTCCGATTCGCAGTTTCGGCGTTTCAGTCTGACGATTATTGCTTTGTTATCCCGATTGAATTGCAAATTTTTCAGTTTTATCTATCTATACAAAGGTCTTCTTCTCTTTATTTTATTGTTTTAATTGTTACTTTAATGGGTCTAACTAAAAGCTTTTAACTGTTTCTTTGCATAAATCTTTTGAAATGTATGTTGAGTGTTTGGTTTGCTTGCTAAATATAAATCATTAATAATAATAATAATAATAATAATAATAATAATAATAATAATAATAATAATAATAATAATAATAATAATAATAATAATATGATTCTCACCGTATTCTTCATATATATATATATATAAAGTCTGATATTCTGTTTATGCATATTAAAACTTAAGTGGACTTTAGGTAATAACTTCTTTTTGTTCTCTTTTGTACAAATAAAGAAAAGCATACTGATGCTAATTGTCATATCTTCATTTTACAAAGAAAATACTATCATTGAAGCTCTTCAGTTACATAATTGAAGAAAAGAGAGACACGTCTGTAAACTACTTGGCAGTTTGTTTCTATGTTAAATTGCTTTGCTGTTTTCTTTATGTTATGATACTATTGTTTAGGACCTGTTTTCTTTGTGTTAGTATAGACTTTGGACCGCACTGACAGTTAAGATTTAATTGGACCACATATTTCTTGGCTAAAATGGAAAGAACATTAGTTTGGCAATCAAATTTGTAATTTGGGCTTTACATATTTAGTGAGCAATTGACTTGAACTCAGCAGCCTAAAGTTTTGAAATTTGTAAGCGTGGTCCATCATTCTTTAATAAATAACGCCAACTTGTGTCAAAATCACTGCTATTCTTTAGGCATGTATTAACAAATCTATTATTGTAATTATGTATACGTTCACGTGACATAATTATGATTTCCAAATTTAAAACCAAGGTATGCATTCACACAACTATGGCAAAATAATCTAACTAATAATAAATTATAAAAATAAATGTCTTGAATCAGAAAGAGACAAAATAATTGAAATACTCTAAAAATGTTAGAAAAGCTTTCCACGTACTTTGAATATTAGTCCATGTGTTCATACCCGAACCTTGGATTGATATGTTTAAATAATAAAAGGATCATGTACGCATTACCGTGTCTCGATGCCTTTAAATTTAAAATAATTATATTTTATCCATGTATACATACCGTACCTTGGTTTAATATCTACCTTCAAAGAAATACCTTGTGTGCGTATCGCATCTTGGTCAAAACAATTAATAAAAATATAAAGATTGAGTAAAGTGGTAATAGACAGGCCATAACGAATAAAATACAAGAATAGTCAAAAATTGATTTAAGCCTTACATTAGTCAATAAAAGCGACCGTGTTAGAACCACGGGACTCAAGGGGTGTCTTACACCTTCCTCTCGGTCAACAGAATTCCTTACTCAGTCTTCTGTTTCATAGACCATAAATTAGCAATTCTTCTGGATTGCTGGCATTTCTTCTCAATAGTACAACCCAATGAGGCAGTCGGGTGTGATCGCTTGCATTGGAAGGTTAAATATTACAGTTCAACAACTATCTTATGATTGAAATATTGACATAAAGGTTAGTCACTCTGTATTTGTATCGATCACTTTTGTAACCATTAGATAGAAGAACTAGATTACCTATGTTACTTAGCTAAATTTCGTTACAATGACTGTTGCTTTATACAAAGATTGTGCACAAAACTTTCATAACTAATGTCAACTAAATTTTCTTTTCTTCTTAATATAAGATGATTTACCACCTGTTAGTTCATCTTTGGTAATTTTTGTTCATAGGGAATGTCATGAGGAGTGCAAAGAAGTTGTATCATCATTGATTTTTGTAGCAGCAAGATTCGCCGATGCGTCAAAGTTACGCCAACTAAGAAGTGTAGTTACCGAGAGATTTGAAAATTCCTTTGAAAATTATGTCAATAAGGAGGTACTGACTCATATTTTCACTATCATAATATATTTTCACTGGATTGGCGATTCAAATCTCACTCTTGCCTATTTATTTGCAATTCTATTAAAGTAATTGATTTGCGTCATGTTTTTACTATTCCAATTAGACCAAGGTGATGTAAAGCTTATGTTATAGACAGGATTGTTTTTATTGCAATCACTAAATTAAATCCGCAATATACATATATTTTTACTATCTCTATTCGGTAAATATTTTTCTTTTAACCGACCCGCGCATCGCGCGGGTACGTATACTAATTTTTATTTAATAGTATATCATGCATAAAATATTATATTAGTTCATGCATTACCTAATATGAATATGATTTATTGGCAGATTTTGTGATTAATTGCTTTAATATCACAGCCAAACGACTCCGTAAAAAGAAAAAGAAAAGTTTGCATAAAAAGAACTCTTTTCCATCTTGTCCGAAAATTTTATAACTTAGTATAATTTACTTTTCGTAAGTAGGAATCTTGTCAGATGTCACAGTATATTCTTTAATTCCTTTTACTTTTAAATTCGGATATGAAATTTAGAGATATTCACATTGCATTGGGAAGGGAGTATTAAAATAGTAAAATTCGTCCTAACTTGGAATATGATACTCCAACTTCTGACTCTTGTTGTTTGGTAATTTGGTCTGGTGTATAAAAACAGCACCGAATAAAATGTATCAATAATGTTGAAATTAATTACATTTTTTATCAACGGTTTGATTTTCTGTATTAAAAATGATACGTATTGGGTAATTTTTCTAAAATAAATTTACTTACAAAAATACCCTTAAAAACAGTTGAAAGGATTGGGAAAAAGTTTTAAAAAGGCAATTCTATCTTTATACATATTTATTCATGTGTTAAAAATATGGTATTGCTAATGTCGTAATTTACTATGTATAAGTGTTTACCCTTAAAATTAGATAACACTTAAATTTAGAATGTGATTTTAAGGACACGTGATTTCACCTAATACCAATTGATAAATGTAAAGATTAGTAGTAACAATTAACAATGAGATAAAGCAAACCAGCGTTGAAATATAATTCAACCCTCGAGCTTGAGTGCCCTCGAACTTATCGGTACCCGAATAGTTAAGAAATAAGCAAACTGATGAACAAGAATATAAGCTAGACAGAAAGTATTATATTGCTTTGATATGCGCGAATGTCAGGTCATTGCAAAATGATTAGAACCCTCTTTATATAGTAGATGAATCTTATCTATGGTATAATTCTAATTACGGAAGTAATTCCCATGATTAGCTTAAACAACCGCCCTTGATTTGATCTGTTTCGAGATTACCGTCATGATCTTCAACCAGTCACGGATATCTCGCATTTCCGTTATTATGCAGTCATCGATCTTGCTCGTTGTCTGTCCCACTTGGCCTCGATCTCAACAGGCATCTCGAATCCTGAACTTGGTACCCAGTCTTCGTGTTCGATCCTTCATCCCGGTCCCGATAAATCAGTAAAATCAGGTAGGCCCGATTTTAGCTGTATACAATAAGAATAGTATTAAATAAAAAATATTACTTATCAAACAAAGAATTAATAATACTAAAGCTAATATATGAATTATGTTCCTAATACTTCCCCCCAAAAGATCCCTTACCGCTATACCCTATCAAACTGATTCTCAAAAATTATTTTTTTTGTTGTTTAGCCGCATTGAATCCAAAATTTCGTAATTGATAACTTGGAATCATGGAACTCGATTAAATTTGCTGAATTGCTATGATAAAAATGTGAGTAAGAAGATTTCTCAATTACCTAAGATTACGTCTGCTGGTTATAAATATTAATGATATATTAATATTAAAAAATTCATTTAATATGTATAAATATTGAATTTAGAACTTGAAGCCGTCGTTCTAAAAACCAAAACCCATAAAGTTAAAATTCTAGCTCCGCCTATGTTTGTGTATGAAGTCATCCTTATTAAGGAGCTAAATAACCAGCCCAACAAGAAATTGTTTCGGTTGTACATTATAAGGAACTCGACCCCAACTGCCTCAAACATTTTATCCAAAAGTACCCTCTCTCACTGTAGGACTTTTTGATACAAATTTAAATTACTCAGGTTTCGATGAGAATACCGAACATAACTGGATGGAAAATAAAAAATAAAAAATTTAACTGGGTCAATAACCTAATAATTTGTTTATTGAAGTATACCAAATTTACAAAGCTAACAAGGCTAAAGCCTCTGGTATAGTTTAGGAATCAAACGATTCTAAGCTTCTCTCAAACACTTTGAAAACAAACACATAAACATGTACTGTAATTTGCAAATTAACTTAAAAGGATAATTTCAGCTTGTAACAAGCATTCACTGTAGTGTCAAATATTATACAAACTTTATAGAGTAAAGAAAAATTATGTAACTTAAAATACACAAGTTTATCCTTATACGTAAATTTCATGTTTTGTATCTATATTATGTAAAATTGAGCAACGCCCTCCTTTAAATTTTAAAATAAGATTAAATTGGTTGTTCGAAAAGAATCTCGTTTTTTCACTGGCACTTAATGAAACTCCGGCTTAAGAGCAATTTTAAACTACAATAAAAATTGAGGGGTAAATATACACCTCTTTTTCTCGAAAAACTTAAATTTCAGTAATTGTAATTAGTGGCGGAGCCACATTGAAGCCAGGGGTGTCAAGCGACACCCCTTCGCCGGAAAATTACACAATTTTGTTAGATAATTTTTTTATTTTATGTATATTTACTATACGTTGATTCCTCTTGAATTTTCGATATATTTAATTATTTATATTTTGACACCCCTCGATAAAAATTCTGGATCCGCCATTGATTGTAATAATAAATATGAAACAATTAAGCAAGAGTATCAATGGACCAAAAGTAAAATGGATGACTAAATGAAGCAATAAACAGTACAAAGGGTAAATTTGGGCCATTTTCCTTGTTTTAACATAGCTATTTTTAAATATTTACTGCCAGTTGGACAAAGCAAAGGTCCGCAGCTCAATGGTAGAGCACTTGTCAGGTCACTAGTTCAAAGCAATTGAGCTCTTTAAGCAATAACCTGACTCCATGGCCCAATGGATAAGGCGCTGGTCTACGAAACCAGAGATTCTGGGTTCGATCCCCAGTGGAGTCGTTTCTTTCCTGTTTTTTTGCCTAAAAGACTGTTCTCTTTTATCCAGATTATTTATCAATTAATTAATTCCTCATTCACGTATATTGGCAATGAATTTCATGTCCTATAATTTATTTTTAATTATGGTGCACAATATATTAATATCTATATTATATTAAAAGAAGAGTAGTTGAAACATGTGATTAAGCCAAGTGACAAGCTAAAATAAAGTCACTTGGCAATTTTAAGACAATATTAAAAATTTAAATTACAAATAGAAACATAATTATCTATATTTTTCTATTATATAGAAACGAGAAGATGGTCGACCACCAGCATCCTTGCAAATCTAATTTTATTTATGGGCAAAATGGTAATTACGTCACAACAACTAAAATGGAAATTTAGAAGATTCCCTTTTCTTTCTCTTCTCTAATAAGAAAAAAAAAGCGGAGCGGCTCCTTTCTTCACCTTCTCATCCAGGTAAGCCTTTCTTTTAAATTTTGCTGAAATTTCTCTTTGTTGTCTTCGATCTTTTCAATTTTTGGTCTACCCATGATATATTTGTGTTGATTTTTCCCGTTTCTTTGTGGAACTTCAGTCTTTTTTGCTTCAATGTTATTTCCTTAATAATCTTTTTGTTATTGAGCTTTTCATCCACCGCCTCTCTTCTTCTTCTTGCCTATTTCAGTTCTACTCGCTCTTCTTAGGTGTGGTGTTAAGTTTTCAGGTTAGTTGTTCTTTCGATTTTTGCCCAAATCTTCCTCTTTGTTCTTAGATCTGTATATACTTTGTAGGTTTCTAAAAAAACTTATAGTATGACTCTTCGTAGGAAACAATGGTGGACTTCTCATTATGAGTTTCAAAAAATAAAATTTCGGCTAAATCTTAGCATATTTTTCCCTCAATATGTCAGATTCTCCATCCTTATCATATCTGATTTAAATTTCGTCCTTTATTTTAAAGTTTCGATCAAATTCTTTTGGGATTTGAAAGTGAGGCATGAGGGAGAAGAATTTCCTCAAACTGTTGGATGCTCCGTCTGTTCGAGTGAATGCAATCTAATCTTCAATTGATTTTCATGGGAGAATTGCAATTTACTATGAAGAAATCTATATGCTTTGGTTATAAAAAGCTAACGGTGATAATTAATTAGTGTTTCAGTACCGACCTTTCCATTATTCAATTTCTTATGAGAGGCATAATCAGAAGGTGAGGATTTTATTTACTTCAACAACATTACATTATTGACGTAGGATTATTCTTGTGCTCAGAAAGATTAAAAAGCATCTGCTTTGTACTCCCTACACAACCCAAGATAAGCAAGAAATAATACCTCTCTTCTTGATTTTTCAGTTTCATGTCCATTGCTGCTTTATTTGTTGTTGTAAAATTTTGCCTTTCTCCGACTTTTTATTTCGGAGTGTCTATAACTGGTACTTTTGTTAATTTATTTTATTTCATCTTATTTACTTTAACTTTTTGCTCTTTGTTGGGGTAGTTGTACGATCGTCTGTCTGTTCAGCACTCGAAGCCCAATAAATATTGCTCTTTTATTGGCTTTCGGTTTTTCTTAGTTTCTTCGTATTGAGGAGTCAAAACGATTCTGTTTCAGTATCTACGTGTGTGCACTTGTATGTATGATATATGGTTCTGTCATGCTTATATAATAAGTACTACAGGCCTTATGTTATCTACTGAAAGACTAAATATCTATCTTTTGTACATACTAAAGTGCAATGATTTGCAGATATTGTGACAAAGTAAATTGAGGGGCTTATTGAGGCATATTCCAGGTTGCAATATCGGAATGGTTTTCTTGAGGTGATCTATCTTTAGTTGCTTCATTCACTTTTTTGTTCACATATTACTCTGTTGAGATGCAAGGTAAGGCTGCGTACAATAGACTTTGTGGTTCGGCCCTTCCCCGGACCCCGTACGTAGCGGGAGCTTAGTGTACCGAACTGCCCTTTTATATTGCTCTGCTGAGATAACAAGAATTCCAAAGTTTAATTCTAACATGTTATATTTTGTGTTGAACTTCAGGTTAAGGTTGTCTTGAGTGCTGATTTCTGGTGAAAAAGTATGTTAAGGTCGCGTTAATATAAGGTCTTCCATTTGAACTATGTCTCATCTCTCTATTTCAATACTAGAATTTTCTTTTCATTAGTAGCACTAACAACAGTGCATTCAAAGCTCCATACATAAGTTGGAAATGGATGAAGCTTGATAGATTAGACTAATTTTTATATTTATGAAACTAGAAAACTTCTTATAATGGGTTACACTACACTACAGATCTCTTCTGCATAGCGTGCTCACCTCTTCTAAAAGAAAATAATAAACTTTTATGAGTTCCTCTGCAGTTTTGTGCCTAAAACTAAATGCAATTTGTAGTAGTTCCTTAATATGCAATGACTAATTTTATTTGATAGAGATGTAAAATTTGTTAGTATAGAAGTGGCACACAAAAGTACTATAGAGCCTTAAAAAATTGGTTCTCTACAAATATCACCCATATTTCTATACTAATCAAGTCCTCATAAGTGCACCAAAATTTTATTAGATATCAAAGACATGCCTTCATATGCACAAAATTGTTGTCCACAACTTCACGCCTTTCTTGCTCATTTCCCTTCAAAGTACACACATAAATAGTCAAGGAACTGCATTCAATAGAGCAAGACTTTAGGTTTCATGTCTTTTATCTAAGGTTTAGGTTTAAAGATCTATATTTGAGGTTCAGAATTAACAATAATATTTATTTTTGGTATAGTCACTCTTCATGAAGATTGCACTTTATGAAAGATATAGCTTATTCAATTGAATCAAAATTTCGTGAACTGCTAAAAGGAACATTCTTGGTAAAAAATGCACAAAAATGAACGATTTATATGTCAATTTTATCTTAGTTATATATATTTTTAGTAGATTATCTCTTATCACAGAATGCTAAACCGTAGAAACCAAAATAGTCAGATACACGCTTGCATGTTTACTGTAGTTTCCATCCTTCAGAAAGAAGAGTAATAGCTATATTTTTCTTTGGCAGGATGAAGGAAAAGCACCTCATCTTTACGTAGAACTGGATTTCATTGAGGTGAGATTTTCAAATGCTTAGTCCTTGAATTATGTCATATCATAAACGAGGTAACTGTTGGCATTTTGGCAAATACATTTCACTTTCTTGGCTCAAAGACCTCGATTCCAGATGTTTGTCTCACAGGTGACAAGCAAGAAGGCAGCTCTTATTAATACCTATAGTCAGTTAAGGGATAAAGTTGGTGATACAACATCAATCTCATCAGGTAATGAACATGTTCAACGCTTGCAAATAGGCAAATTCTCTTCTCTTGTGGACTGCCAACTTGGTGATCCCTGTCCTTCATTTATCTTGGGCAAATATTTGATTACATTTCCTTGACGAGGTACCATGTTGTTGAGTCTGAGGTGGATACATCAAGCATTTAATCTTTTCCATTTAACTTTTTGAATCATGTCATTTTTAATACAGTGATTGTTCTATTTTATCTTCTTAGTATAGGTTGAATCTGTATGAAGAGAAAATATTGATTTTTAAAGCGTCTCCTGTGACAGAAAGGTGTGCTTTTTGTGAAACAGAATTTTGGTTTTTTTCATAACTACATGATTTTTCTTTGATAAGTAAAAATTTTATTACTAAACACCAAGTTGGTGTCAAAAGAATGTACAAGTAAATTATAATTTTAACTAACTCGAACCGGGTCATCCACGGTCATGTAACAAGTGCGTCAGTTATCTATACAATACCGTATTTTCTCTATACCAGAAATCCAAGTGAAATAAAAAGAATTTTTTATGCCTTTTACATCATTTTTCACTTATTTGAAACAATCTTGTTCTATTAATTTTTCATCATAAGTACAAAAAAAGAGACAGTCATGTTATTTCCCTCTTCTCACTAATTCATGAAATCTAATTTGTTTTCATTTCTTGAATTTGGTATAGATTGATTATTCACTAAAGATTCGAAGTTCAAAGGAGTCTGATGAGTGAGGTATGTATATTAGTCTTAAGCAATAACAACTCCCTGAACAATTTAGATTTAAGAAATTTGCTATGTAGCAATAATTTCTTGAAGAGTCGTACTCTGCACAAATAATTATTTGGTTTCTTTGAATATTTGGCTTATGGAACTTCAGTTTGGCACTTGTAGTGTTATTTAGTAGAGAAAAGTAGGTTCTTTTGCCTTCTCATTTCCTCTCCTTTTTGTGATGAGTAATAAAAAAAAAGTTTATTTACAAGCACCAATACTAAATGATATTGAGATAAAAAAGAGCAGTCCAATATACAAGATATCCCGTATTCAGGCAGGATCTGGAGAAAGGCTGCACCCCAAGAGGTGTTAATGTAGACGGCCTACCTTAATGCAAGCATTAGTGACTGCTTCCACGGTATGAACATGTGACCTATAGGTCATATGGATATAAATTTACCATTTGCTCCAAAGTTTCCCTTCTAAGATAATGCTGAGATGATATAAAAAATCCAGTATAAGTCCATATTTTATTTTTATAGTGGTGATCAAATCTGTATCAATGTATCTACTTTCATAACCGTATATGTTCTTGATAATTTGCTACTCATATGAATGCGCTTATTTCTTTCTTTTACTTAAGGGTAAGTAAAATGTATAGACCAACTTTTTTGGAGATCATTTGCATTAATTTTTGGTATATCCATATAATTTTAGGAGTTAGCTTATCAAAGAAAAAGAACCAAGGAATAGCATTTCTCCAATTTTTCCGTAATTGTTGACCGATTTAATCTTAAGGATAGGACGATCTTATACTCTTTAAATTATGATGCATCCTTAGATTATAATAATAGTGTCTTCTCCTTTAATGACATTGTTCGATCTTCTCTAAAGGGGTTGTTATAACCCATATCCGCATGCGTTAGTTCATGCCATACATTAGTTAACACAAATCGAAGAAGGAATTATCCTT
>MU750430.1:60378-81416 GCA_026770625.1 Nicotiana glauca | reverse complement strand
TGTTTTAGCAAATTTCAACGGCCTTTCCCAAACATTATCACGCTAGAACCCTTAAGCGCGATTTAATTACTTTCTTAAACTCGGGTGTGCATCGATTGCGACCCAAATCCAAATCTCGACGAAGTCGAAGTGTGTTAACGAAAGCGGGTGCCTTGATGGCGACGTGGTCGGAGACGTGCTTTCACGATGTCGCAAGTCTTTTCAAATAAATAATAATAAAAGAGGTTTATAATTAAAAGCATATAAGTTAGCATGTAATAAAATCAGATAAAAGCAAATACAACAGTTGATCGACCGTGCTAGAACCACAGAATCCGGAAGTGTCTAACACCTTCTCCCGGATTAACAGAATTCCTTACCTGGATTTCTAGTTCGCAGACTATAACAGAGTCAAACTTTCCTCGGTTCGGGATTAATTCTGTGACTTGAGACACCATTATATTCTCAAGTGGTGACTCTGAATTTTTTAAATAACTAATCCCGTTTCGACCGTCCTTTAATTGGAAAAACTCTTTTTATTATTATACCCTTCACGGGGTGTAAGTATGTAAAAAAGAGGTGTGACACCACCCTATGAAAAACATGCCCATACATGGCTTTGGCAACACTTTTTAAGTATTGTCTATATTAGTGTGGCCTTAGGCCTAAAATGTTGTAGTGAATTTGTATTTCAAATGCCTTGTTTATTTTTTTTGGTTAATTTCACTAAAGTCACTTAACTATTTTTGTCACTTAAAAGTAATTAAACATTAATATTGTCACTTAAAAGTTATTTTGGCTCAAAACTTACCATAAATATGACATGGCATAAAATTTAATGAATTTTTTTTTTAAAATAAATGCCACAGAAACTTAAATGGATTGTATCCGTTTTAGATCCATTAGATTAAAATTATTATCCTATACTACAAAATTCTTGCCTTTTCTGTTACATAATGCCTATTTATAATTATTCTATATTAAAAAAAATCTTATCTTGTTTGTATGCCTCATCTCAGTCGTTTTATAAATCTATTGAAGTTAAAATACGACTGTATCCAACTCACATAATATATTTATAATTTTCTATCAAAATTAAAATAGTATTGTATTCATCTTACATAATATATTAATGTATCATATGCATACAAGAATAACAATAATAAGGCTAATAAGGGTCTATTTTCACGAAGAACATGCAATTACAGACAACCTATTGCAATTGTTTAGACAAAAGAAAAATTATATTTGTACGATAAAAAACCCACAAATAAAATCACAAGACCTAATTTTATTAGGCGTGTGTGTTTTTCACCCTATTAAAACCTATTTGGGTTATGAATTAAATCACATTAAGGGAGAAATGGATCTAAAGTGGGCATGGTCCATTTAAGCTTATGTGGCATTTATTTTGGATTTTTCTCATATTTTATGCCATGTCATATTTACGGTAGGGTTGTGAGCCAAAATGATTTTTAAGTAACTATGTGAAAGTTTAGTATTTAATATTTCATAAACACTTACTGGATTTGAACTCTAATACTTAATATTATATCATTATTACTATATAATTGTACATGGTGAAGCTGAAGAATTTGTGCATGAGATTTACAATGAAATAGAAAAAGCGAGGCTTGAGAAGATAATTATGTTGAGGCATAATTAGTATTGATATAACTGAAGACCGTCATAGAAAAGATAAAGTTAATTAAAGAATGCTGCTTCTGGATTATCTATAGAAGCCATCAAAGTATCAAAAGACAGATGGACCAAAGTTTATTTGACAGTATGTTTGTTAGATGAACAGAGATAGAGTTAATCATAGAATATGCCTTCTGATTTTAATCATCAAAGGGGTTTTAAGGTAAGTTGACAATGTTGGGTTTTGGTATATTTTAATTTGTAATATATAACTAAATCAAATACTTTTCCAATATGTATGTGTGTATTAAAAATTATTAGCTCTTTTTGATATGTATATTAAATTAAAAATTACATTATATATATATATATATATATATATATATATATATATAAAACAGATGTGTGTGTGTGTGTCCGCACACATCCAAGCTCAAATATCACATGATGCGATGATTATTGAGTGCACCTCTCTAAGTTAGGTTAGGAGTTCAATCTTACGTCTATCTTCTTGTTATTTTTTTCTAGAATTGGGCATATCCACGGAAAATGGACAGAATTGCATTTAGAATAGCTAAATGTTAAGTTAAATTGAGTAGGGTTGTTTTGGTGTATATATACTTTTTTTGTTAAGGGTTTTTTCCCAGAATAAAATTTAAAAACAACTTCTTTTTTTGCTTTTGTAAATAAGCTATTTTTCAGCTTCTCAAAAGCAACTCCTGCTTCTACTCAAAGTACTTTTTTCCTCCTAAAAATATGGTCAAATACCTCAATTTTGAGAAAATGCATCTTTTTAGGAGGAAAAAATACTTTTGACCTTTGAATGCATGGCCAAACGAGCTATAAGGCAATTCAACTTTTTTTTAATTGTT
Source organism: Nicotiana glauca (assembly GCA_026770625.1). Classification (NCBI taxonomy): domain Eukaryota; kingdom Viridiplantae; phylum Streptophyta; class Magnoliopsida; order Solanales; family Solanaceae; genus Nicotiana; species Nicotiana glauca. The sequence continues at coordinate 78,924 of MU750430.1, read as the reverse complement.
GTCACAGAGTTAAAATCCCACCAAGCCATGATGGCACCTAATAAAACCCTCTAGGTAAGCCTAACAACAGATGATACAACTCTAATGAGAAATCATCAATAAATAATAAATAAAATTTCAAAAATCAATACAATTATACGAATAACTGATAGTACAAGTCTTGAACCACTAAGATTTAGATTTTATAACATTGGTCTGTAGAAAAACCAATAAATGTTTGAATATACATAAATAGTACAAATCCTAAACTACCATGAACAAAGAGGTAGCTTGCATCTGGAACGCGCGTACGTCTACAATGCTAGGTTTTGTCTTCCATAGTAACTCAACTTTAGAATCTGCACGCAAGGTGTAGAATTGTAGTATGAGTACAACCGATCTTATATACTTAGTGAGCATCTTGACTAATATCAGTAAAATAGTGACGATATTTTTATTCTAAAGAATCTCACTTCACATAACTGATGTAGCTCAATAACATGTATAGTGCAGAGAAGTACCCAAGAATGCAGTCGTAGAACCTTGGTTATCAAAATAAAGATGCACAATTAAAGAAGAGGTAATAAGCACACTTTTCCATTTAAAAAGGTCATATCAAATACAACTTGCACCAACTCCACTTACAACGAGACATGCATCAAGTAACATTTAGTCAAAAACTTCTATATGAAGGTAAATTGTCTATACAAGTCAATGATTCAATTTTATATCAATTTTTAAATTGCATATTGATAACAACACGTTAGAGGCCAAAGAACTAGTAAAGAAAAATAAGAAAATCAAGAAACGTGCAAAAGCTAAAAGAAAGTAGAGAAACGAAAAAGAAGACAAAAATTAAAGATATATTGAATTCAAGAAAGAGTTCTTTAATTCAAGAAGTCTATTCTTTAAGTTGAATCCCAACAACAATAATTATCTAACGAAGAACTAATCGTCTTTGATAAAGAATTAAAAATAAAAAATAGATTATGAAATCCAATCCTTTAGAATAACAAGAACAACAATAAGCCTAAACTTATCACCTTTCTTGAATACCTAGAAGTGATCTAAGATTTTGAAAAAAAATCATCTTACCACCTTAACTTGAGTCTTGAAGGTTGAAGAATAAATTCAAGAATAGCCACACACAAGAGTGCAAGAAAAATCTCCCAATTTTTATTGATAATAATCTACAATAGTCTAAGTCTAAAAACAAAGAAGATACACCTTTATATAGAGAGAGGGTCATGAAATGATACCTAAAAATAAGAAAATAAAGTCCTAAACTACTTTAGACAACAAGCCAAACTACCTTAAGAAAAAAGAAAATGCTAGGAAGGAAAAACTAAGTCATTCTTGGAAGGTAATTCCAAAAATCTTAGGAAAAGAAAAACATAACCTTAACTAACTAAGAAAGCAATACATATAGTCTCAAAATATATGGAAATAACTCCCAAACAAATCTTGGATAGAATCTTAAAAATCTTGGAGGAAATTTGCAAGCAATTTGGCACCAACTTGCACTCATGATTAGAACTCTTCCTAATAATATGCCAAACATCAATGGATTCTAAACAATTGCTCAAACTACCACAGAAAGTGTCATAGCTATGTTCTTGAAAATGTATTTGATCACTAGCGTCACAAAACTTATACATATCCTCATTACTAGTAGTAAACACTTTTACAAGCTGAAAATCAACATGATCTAAAGAGTAACCCCCCTATCACACAACAAAAATAACATTCTAGCAATTTATCACACGAAAACTCATTATATACTTGAATAAGATAAGAAGAAATATTTAACTCATTCGCATGAGGTCGAGCCAGAGGCAGAGCTCAGCCTAGACCATGTGCGGCAACACCTATTTTGGAGCCTCATATCGATCAGGAAGAGGAGTCTCCTGTTCAGACCGTGCAGTTGGACCAGCTCAAATTTCTGGAAGGGTTTATTGCTACCACTGTACTTTAGGATTTGTTTGTTCCTATGGTGGGCCTAATAGAGAGTGTGGCCCAGATCGATGCATTTTTAGTGGCACTAGCTTTCTCTTAGGTTGGGAGAGGAGCACATACTCCTACTAATCACACACTAAGAGCAGATGGCTCTCAAATATCAGACTCCTGCAGTTCTGCTAATTGGAGGGGCTCAGCCTATTGTTGCTTCACAGATGGGGGAGAGGCCTATAAAGTCTTTTGAGGGATTGATGAGATTGGACAAGTTCACAACGTTATTTCCTATTTTCTTTTGTGGCATACTTTCTAAGACCCGCATGATTTCATTGACCATTGCCACAAGGTGTTGTAATATGGGTATTGTGGAGTCCAATGGAGTTGACTTTATAGTATTTCAGATTACCGGTTCTGCCAAGAGGTGGTGGTAGGATTTTGTGTGCGGTAGACCAGCTGGTTCACAACCATTCATTTGGGATCAGTTTTCGTAGCTATTTTTAGATAAGTTCATTCCTTTCACTCCGAAAGAGGAGTATGGTAGGCAGTTTGAGCACCTTCAGTAGGGTAGCATAACTGTTACCCAGTATAGACCAAATTTGTGGATTTAGCCCGTCATGCAGTTGTCTTGCTTCCTATTGAGAGGAAGAGAGTGAGGAGGTTCATTGATGGTCTTGCTTTTCTTATCAGGCTATAGATGGCCGATGAGACTGGGGATGCTATTTCTTTCCAGCAAGCAGTAGAGATTGCTAGACAGATCGAGATGATTCGTGGTTAGGGTAGAGAGGCGGTATCTGAGAAGAGGCCTCGTCATTTTGGTGGTTTTAGTGGTTCCTCGTCTGGAGGCAGGGGTTCATTTGGTAAGGGATATCCTCATAGGTCGATCCAGTCAGCAGTTAAGGTATTCTATGGTGCTTCGAGTAGTCGTGGTTCTTATGGGTCTTATCTTGAGCAACTAGCCTATAGTGCACCTTCAGCTCTTATTAGTGTACCTCATATACAAAGTAATCAGGGCGGTTAATCAGGTAGATAGGGTCAGCTCCAAAATTAGCAGTCATAGCAACCAAGGACTTGTTATACTTGTGGAGATGCAAGGCACGTCGCGAGATTTTTCCCTAGGTCATAGAGCAACATGCCATAGTAGTGTTCTCGTGCCATGGTTTAGGCATCGGTTTCTCCACCGCCTGCTTAGCTAGCTAGGGGTGGGGGTGAGTCTGCTAGAGGTAGAGGTCAGGCTATTAGAGGTGGAGGCCAGCTAGCTAGAGATTTTTTGTGTTGTGAAGGTTAGAGTGGTGGGGCCGAGCCCCCTTTTTATGCATTTCCAGCTAGACTTGAGGCAGAGTTATCTCACGTCATCATCACAAGTATTGTTCTGCTTTGCCATAGAGATGCTTTAGTTTTATTTGATCCAGACTCTACTTATTCATACATGTCATCATATTCTGCTTCATATCTTGTTATGCCTCATGATTCTTTGAGCACTCATGTCTATATGTCCACACCTATGGGAGATTCTATTATTGTAGATCGTATTTATCGCTCGTGTATGGTTTCTATTGCGAGATTTAAGACTAAGGTAGACTTTCTACTTCTTGATATGGTGGACTTTGATGTTGTCTTGGGTAAGGATTGGCTGTAACCTTATATCGTAATTTTGGATTATGACGCTAAGATGGGTGACCTTAGCCATACCAGGGTTGCCTCGATTAGAGTCGAGAAGGACTCCTAACTATTATACTAATAGGGTTATTTCTAATGTGAAGGCTCGAGTTATGGTTGAGAAGGGTTTTCTAGCATATTTAGCCTATATCCGTGGTCCTAGTGCCAGGTTCTTTCCATTGATTGAGTACCAGTTGTGCACGAGTTTCTAGAGGTGTTTCCTGCAGATTCTCCAAGGATTCCACCCGAGAGAGATATCGATTTCTGTATTGACTTGTCTCCGAGCACTCAGCCCATTTCTACTCCACTATACCGTATGGCCCCAGTTGACTTGAAGGAACTGAAAGAGCAATTGCAAGATTTTCTTGATAAGGGATTCATCAAACCTAGTGTCTCACCCTAGTGTGCAACACTGTTTTTCGTGAAGAAGAAGGATGGTTCGATAAGGATGTGTATAGATTATCGGTAGTTGAACAAGGTCACTATCAAGAACAAGTATCAATTTGCTGAGGATTAATGACTTATTTGATCAGCTTCAGGGTGCTAAAGTGGTTTCTAAGATCGATCTGAGAACTGGCTGGCATCAATTGAAGATTAGGGCATCAGATGTCCCTAAATAGCTTTTCAGACTCGGTATGGTCATTATGCGTTTTTAGTGGTGTCAATTGGTTTGAAAAATGCCCTAGAAGCATTTATGGATTTGATGAAACAGTTATTCGAGCCCTATTTGGATTATTTTCTAATCGTCCTCATTAATGATATCTTGGCTTAGTCCCACAGTCGAGAGGAGCATGAGCAACATCTTCATATCATACCTCAGACCTTGAGGGATAGTCAATTATATGCCAAGTTTTCAAAGTGCGAGTTCTGGTTAAACTTGGTTGCCTTTTTGTTCCATGTTTTATCTTTCGAGGGCATTAAGGTGGATCCTAAAAAGATTGTGGCAGTTCAGTACCGGCCTAGACCTACTTCAGCTATAGAGCTTCAGAGCTTCTTATCTGACGAGTTATTATCACCGGTTCGTGGAGGGGTTTTCATCTATCTCAGCCCCATTGACCAAGCTGACCCAGGAGGGTGCTCTTTTCTGATGGTCCGATGAGTGTGAGTTGAACTTTCAGAAGCTCAAGACTTCTTTGACCACAACTCCAGTTCTAATTTTGCCGTTAGCATCGGGTTCATATGAGTTTATTGCGATGCTTCCCGGATTGGCATCAGATGTGTCTTGATACAGGAGCTAGGGTGATCGCTTATGCTTCGTGTCAGTTGAATCCCTATAGGATCAACTACCTCGTTTATAATTTAGAGTTGGCAACCATTGTGCAATCATTAAATATTTGAAGGCACTATCTCTAGGGCATGTCATGTGAGGTATTCACAGATCATCGGAGTCTATAACACTTATTTAAGCAAAAGGATCAAAACATGAGAAGCTCATTCCTTTTACTCCGAGAGAGGTGTATGGTGGGCAGTTTGAGTGCATTTAGTAGGGTAGAATGACCGTTACCCTGTACGAGACCAGATTCGTGAATGTAGCCCGACATGTAATTTTCTTGCTTCCTATTGAAAGGGAGAGAGGGAGGAGGTTCATTGATGGTCTTGCTTTTGGTATCGGGCTACAAATGACCAAGGAGAGTGGGGATGCTATTTATCTCCAGCGAGCTGTAGATATTGCTAGACAGATCAAGATGATTCGTGGTTAGGATAGACATTCAGTATTTAAGAAGTGTCCTCATCATTTTGGTGTTTTCAGTGGTACCTCGTCTAGAGGCAGGGGTTCATTTGGTAGGGGCTATCCTCCCAGGCTGACAGTCAGCGCGTAAGGCATTCCATGGTGCTTCGAGTAGTCGTGGTTCTTATGGGTCTTATCTTAAGCAGCTAGCCTACAACGCACCTTCAGCTCTTATTAGTACACCTCCGATCTAGAGTTATCAGGTACTTACTTGTGGAGATCCGAGGCATGTCGCGAGATTTTTCCCTAGGTCATAGAGCAACATGCCATAGCAGGGTTCTCATGCCATGGTTCCGGCACTAGTTGCTCCATTGACTGCTCAGCCAGCTAGAGGTGGGGTTCAGACTGCTAGAGGCAGAGGTCAGGCCATTAGAGGTACAGGCCAGCTAGCTAGAGGTTGTTCGAGGGGTGGAGGTCAGAGTGGTGGGGCCAACCTCATTTTTATGCATTTCCAGCGAGGCAGAGTCATCTGAAGCCATTATCACAGGTATTATTCTGATTTTCCATAGAGATGTTTCAGTTTTATTTGATCTGGTCTCTACTTATTCATACATGTCATCTTATTCTGCTTCATCTCTAGTTATGCCTCGTGATTCTTTGAGTGCTCATGTCTATCTGTCCACGCCTATGGGAGATTCTATTGTTGTAGTTCGTATTTATGGCTTGTGTGTGGTTTCAATTGAGAGCTTTGAGACTAGGGTAGGCTTTCTATTTCTTGATATGGTGGACTTTGATGTTCTCTTGGGTATGGATTGGCTGTAACCTTATATTGCTATTTTGGACAACGACGCTAAGACAGTGACCTTAGTCATACCGGGGTTTCCTCGATTAGAGTCGAGGAGGACTCCTAGCTATTCTACTAGTAGGTTTATTTCTTATGTGAAGACTTGACTTATGGTTGAGAAGGATTTTCTAGTATATTTAGCCTATATCCATGGTCCTAGTGACAAGGTTCTTTCCATTGATTGAGCACCAGCTGTGCACGAATTTCTAGAGGTGTTTCCTGCAGATTCTCCAAGGATGCCACCCGAGGGATATATCGATTTCTGTATTGACTTGTCTCCGAGCACTCAGCCCGTTTCTACTCCACCATACTGTATGGCCCCAGTTGAGTTGAAGGAACTGAAATAGCAATTGCAAGATTTGCTTGATAAGGGATTCATTAGACCTAGTGTCTCACCCTGGTGTGCAACGCTGTTGTTCGTGAAGAAGAAGGATGGTTCGATGAGGATGTGTATAGATTATCGGTAGTTGAACAAGGTCACTATCAAGAACAAGTATCTATTTGCCGATGATTAATGACTTATTTGATCAGCTTCAGGGTGCTAAAGTGGTTGCGAAGATTGATCTGAGATCTGGCTACCATCATATGAATATTAGGGCATCAGACGTCCCTAAAATAGTTTTTCAGACTCGGTATGGTCATTATGAGTTTCTAGTGATGTCATTTGGTTTGAAAAATGCCCCAGTAGCATTTATGGATTTGATGAATCGGGTATTCGAGCCCTATTTGGATTATTTTCTAATCGTCTTCATTGATGATATCTTGGCTTAGTCCCGCAGTCGAGAGGAGCATGAGCAGCATCTTCAGATCGTACCTCAGACCTTGAGGGATAGTCAGTTATATGCCAAGTTTTCAAAGTGCGAGTTCTGGTTCGACTTGGTTGCCTTTTGTTTCATTTTTTTATCTTTCGAGGGCATTAAGGTGGATCCTAAAAGGATTGAGGTAGTTCAATACCGCCTAGACCTACTTCAGCTACAGAGCTTCAGAGCTTCTTGGGTTTGGCAGGTTATTATCGTCGGTTCTTGGAGGGGTTTTCTTCTATCTCAGCCCCATTGACCAAGTTGACCCAGAAGGGTGCCCTTTTCTGATAGTCCGATGAGTGTGAGTTGAACTTTCAGAAGCTCAAGACTTCTTTGACTATAACTCCAGTTCTAATTTTGCCGTCAGCATCAGGTTCATATGCAGTTTATTGTGATGCTTCATGGATTGGCATCAGATGTGTCTTGTTGCAGGAGGTAGGGTGATTACTTATGCTTCGCGTCAGCTGAAGCCCCATGGGAAGAACTACCTCATTCATGATTTAGAGTTGACAACCATTGTGCAAGCATTGAAGATTTGGAGGCACTATCTCTAGGGCATGTCATGTGAGGTATTCACAGATCTTTAGAGTCTACAACAACAAAAGGATCTAAACTTGAGGCAGTAGAGGTGGTTAGAGTTGTTAAAAGACTATGATATTACCATTTTGTACCAGCCCGGGAAGCCAATATAGTGGCCGATGCCTTGAGCAGAAAGGCTGAGAGTATGGGTAGCCTTGTATATATTTTCACTTGGTGAGAGACCGCTAGCATTGGGTTCAACCGAACTCGCTCTTCGCACTCTAGCTCCACCCCTGTCCGAATGTCTTTGAACTAGTCTATTTGTTAAGTCCATTATCTGAACTTCAGATACATCATACTGCTCTGAAGCACTCATCTTCGAGAATATGGTCATCAAAAGATGATCTTGGACTTCAGCAATATTACTTCTTAAAACATACAACTGTTTCAGTAAAAAATATTTACCTACTGCAGAATCAGATATTCATTTTTTGTCTTTGATAGCATTTTGAGTCATCAGCTTCAGTATAACTTTGGTATTGTCTCTGAAGTGATTCAGGCATCACAATTTAAAAGTATAATATATTTAATATTACAAATATAGAAAAGGTAAAGGCCAAAATCAAGTAAAAATAAAAGCTACAATTACCAACAAATTGACAATGAAGATTCTGAGTCCATTTCATATCCAGAAGATGCCAACAAGGATAATTAACTAAAAGACATCAAATGTATAGCGATGCTATATAGAGAATAAGACAACTCAAGAAGGAACAAAAGTTGAACTAAACTGTCAGAATTTATAGAGTATTACTGGTGCTACAGACCAAGATATTTTATTGATCCTCTGCAGTTTCCCTTGGATGGTTGATTGAAGACATGCGCAAGAGTCAAACATACGATATCTTATGATCACAAATCAAACATTTCATGAATTGTGAAGTGTAGATAAGCATATCAAACACAAGGACACATTATTCAATATCATTAATTAGATAGACGCTCAATTCTTGATTTGGCTGCAGGAAACAAGCTCCTTCAAAAACCCGATACATGATTTCTGATCCATATTCTTCTATGAGAAAGCTAAACTCAACTTCTCCCTCTACACAAAACGAAAATCTTCAAATTAATGTCGTCTCCGTGGCACTTTAACTTATTTTAGATGGTGGTATTATCCGAGCCTTCAACGATCAAAACTTCTATATCATCATACGGGGGGTGGATGGATCATCTCCAATAGTTGAAATGCTTGAATTTTGAGTGTCCAATACACTCCTGGTTGTTTTCTGTAGTTGATCAAACATCATTTTCAGCTGTTTTCCTTGTTCTTCAATCCTCATCTGTAACTTTCGCTGAATCTAATTACAAAAAAGACAATTTGAATCAAACAGGATATCTTGAGTCAATTCTTTTGGCTCTGAATAAGTATCATGAATGAGAGTGACACATGCTAGCAAAACATATTTTGTCCTAAGTTTTCAAGGTATGCTAAAAAATAAAGTACCTCTAGTTGCTCGTGAAGATTCCTCTGGACTTCGATCTGCATTTGTAGTGCTTCCTTGATTTGCATTCCTCTGCAACAAGAGTTCGGATCAGATTTAGTTTCAGCTAAGTTTATCAGGAAAATTAAATGAGAAAGTTGCAAAGGAAAATATACGTTTTGCTGTCGATCTGTACCACATTATTAGGACTATTTCTTGTTTCAGATGCGCCTGCAAGAAGAAAAATCTGAAAGGGGAATTGAGTGTTATTGCCGAGTTCAGCATCCAAAACTTCTGTATCATCATATGGGTTGGATGGATCATCTCCAGGAGATGGAATGTTTGAATTTTGAGTGTCCAATAGACTTCTTTTTGTTCTTTGTTGTTGATCAAATATCATTGTCAACTGTTTTCCTTGTTCTTCAATCCTCAACTGCAACTTTCGCTGAATCTAGTAAAAAAAGCAAGACAATAGGAATCAGGCAGATTTTTTTTTTTTCCTGAAGAGGATCATCATTTGAGTGATACTCATATTGGCAAAAGCAAAATTGGGGTATAAATATGTTGGAATAGTACTAAACATACCTCAAATTGCTCGTGAAGATGCCTCTGGACTTCGAGTTGCATTTGCAGTGCTTCGTTGATTTGCATTCCTCTACAACAGAAGTTTGGATCAGATTTAGTTTCCAGCCAAGTTTATCAAGATGATTTACTAAGGAAGTTGCGATAGAGAACACACGTTTTGCTATCAATTAGTGTCACATTACTTTTTTCAGATTCTCCTGCAGGGAAAAAAGCTCTGATCAGTTTGCTTCTTGAATTATTTTGGAAAGTAATGAAGTCGTGAAAAGGCATAAACAAGCAAATTAGAGATGTTGACTTGAGCAATATTTCGTGTTGAAACAAACAAATGTTTTGAGAGAAATATTTACCTTGTGCTGGATCTGAGTTGCACTTTTTATTCAAGTCCATCAGCTTCAGTTCAGATTTGGTGTTGTCTCTGAATGATCAATGAATCACAATTAAAATGAAATGTACTCTTTAACATGAAAGCACTCTTTTATTGATTAAGTACTTCATTTCGTCCTCATTAGCTGTTAGTATTTTGCTTTAGAATTTACCAATGCCAAGCAAATGTATCATTGGAGTTTCAGTTTTTTGCCAGTCCAAAGATACCAAAACAAAACCGATGACAACAATGTATTGGTTACCTTGATTTCTCATTCATCAACAGCCGCCATAGAATCGCCAACATCCTTTTCTTTGTATAAGTATTATTCCTTTTCTTTCAAATGTGGTTCTTTTGGTCATTTAAGAAAGTTTGTTGCTTTAAATTGAGTTTGAGGTTCATCTGGTCATTTTAAAAACAGGTAGCTCTACACACTATTAGATTAATTAATTATTGTTATCATAAAATGTTGATTAAATTGTAAAATTAGTTCTTGCACCTTGCTTTCTATTGGTACTGTTTGAGAAAGTAAAAAAAAAATCGAGAATGATGTTATATCAAGCTTTTACTTTCAATCTAATATTGTTGTGCCATTATATTCCAAGTTTATAAAAGAACATATTAGTATGATTTTCTTTTGTGAGAAAACTAAAAAGGAACAAATGCTACTACTGCTGCATACTGCCTTCCTTGATCTGCTTGCCAAATGCATTCAGTATTTGAGGAGCCTATCAAAATAGGTTTAGACTAACCAAGAAAATCGCCAATAAAAGCAGTAATTTTTATTGTCAAACTGTGCCATTGTGATCATCCTGTTTCCTTTTCCAAATTTCCCGTGTCAGAGGAACCAGCAAGTTGTCCAAATTTCCAAGTTGAAAGGAGCCTTGAAGCAATTATCTCCATGTGACCTGTAGGTTACGGGTTCGAGCTGTGGAAGCAACCAACCACTGATGCTTGCATTAGGGTAGGCTGTCTATATCACACCCCTTAGGGTTCGACCCTTCCCCGGACCCTGCGTGAATGCAAAATACCTTGTGCACCGGGCTGCCTTTTTTAGAGGAACAAGCAAGTATTGATCAGTCCTAATAAACAATTTATTCATGGAAATCCATAGGTCAGAATGCCTTTAAACTAGTCCATTTGTGAGGTCCATTATCTGAACTTCACATCCATCAAGATGATGGTCATCTAATGACCATCATCATATCAATGGTTTGTAATGAAAAATCCAAGCCCTTTAGAACTTGAGCAATATATCTTCTTCAAACATGTCTGTTTTCATAAAAATATTTACCTTCTACATCAGATACTTTTTTTTTAAAAACAAAAAAAGGTCCTTTTGAGTCATCAGCTTCAGTATAGCTTTGTAATGTCTCTGAATGATTCATGCTTCACAATAAGAAAATATGGTCTATTTAATATTTCGAATTTGGATAAGGTAAAGGTCTTTTTCCCCCTGTCAAATGTCTAAACATTCTAATATAACAAGATAACTCTCTAATGAAATATGTAGTTTATTTGGTCCTCGAGCTGTCTTACACCTTAGAATTTACCTATGAGAATCATTGGAGATTCTGTAATACCTTGATCTCTCATCAAGTTTTTGTTCTGATTCATAAACAGCCGCCGCAATTTGTTGAAGTTGAGTTTGATGTGAAGGGTGAACTATGCAATTGTTAATGAAGCCCAACTCTAGATGTAACTTTGAACAACTTAGTGTTTTATGTTTCACCTTTCATGTCACTCTGACTGTGTATTTTGAACATGTGTATTTGACTTTTAACCTGAAGCTATCTTTGATTTTTCTGCATTGTGTTCCATTGAATACAAGCGCAAGAGCCAAATGTATTTGCATTTTCAAATAATATCAAAACACATCCAAGGAAAGGAATTAAGGAATAAAAAAGGAAACTATGCCATGTTCATTATAAAGAGTTATGTGTACAGATTCACAAACTCTTAAGTATCAAACAGAGTGAAGCTGAAGGCAAAAAACACAGTATCTTATGACAGAGGGAAATTGCAGAAAAACAAAGCGAACACTTGACGAGTTGTGAAAGTATATCAAACTCATATGTCACATGAACACCTTATTCGATAACATTCATTTGATCGTATTTTCTTTTATGCACACAAGAGAAACAAACACCTACATTCAGCATGATGTTTATGGACATTGTACTATAGTTTACATTTTCTGGAAAGTCTTTTTTTTTTCAACTAGAAAAAGCTAAACTCAACTTTTCCCTCTAACACTAAGTGCAAAAATGAAAATCTTCTAATTGATGGCCTCTATATCACTTAACTTATTTTAGATGGGAAGTGAATATTATCGGCAACCAAAACTTCAATATCATCATACAGGGTAGATGGATCATGTTCAGGAGTTGAAATGCTTGAATTTTGAGTGTCCAATAGACTTCTTGTTGTTCTTTGTTGTTGATCAAATATCATCTTTAGCTGTTTTCCTTGTTCTTCAATCCTCAACTGCAATTTTCGCTGAATCTAGTTTAATAGAAGATGTCCTGATTCAGTTCTTTTGGCTCTAGAAAAGTATCATGACTCAAAGGTGTAATAAAAACTAAAGTACCTCTAGTTGCTCGTGAAGACGCCTCTGGACTTCGAGTTGCATTTGCAGTGCTTCCTTGATTTGCCTTCCCCTGCAACAAATGTTTTGATCAGATTTAGTTTCTAGCTAAGTTTATCAGGAAAATTAAATGAGATAGTAGCGATGAAAAATATACGTTTTGCTGTCAATCTGTGACACATTATTCGGGCAGTTTCTCTTCTCAGATTTTCCTGCAACATACAAGGAGAAAACTCTGATCAGCCTGCATATAATTGAGCATGCCAAAGAAGAGATGCAAACTTCAAGCTATAAGCTAACATTGATAAAATTTCCATTTTTCAATATAGATTTTCTTATCACACTAAAATGAATTTTAAGAAAAAGTAGTCCATCTTAGTATCCCTTTTTTACATGTTTGATCCACTTATTCCAACAATTACAGAAAAGAATACTTTTAAAATTAGTGCAGAAAATGCTTTAATGTTGTTTCCTTATTATATACCTTCTCCCTGTAAGATTAGTATATGGAAAGTTCTCTACTTTCCCTTTACTATTCTTCTTTTTTAAATATGCATAAGACATAAATGTGATTCCTAACCATTATAAGTCATAATTGTGACCAGGAGGTCACGGGTTCGAGCCGTGGAAACAGTCTCTTGCAGAAATGCAGAGTAAGACTGTGTACAATAGAACCTTATAGTCCGGCCCTTCTCTGGGCGCCGCGCATAGCAAGAGCTTAGTGTACCGGGCTGCCCTTTATAAAGCCCTGATCCCCTGGATATAACATGTAATACTCATCGAATTAAAGCAAACAGAAAAATAAACAAAGATGTTTAAAATCAAGAAAATGTCTAGAGAAAAACCAAGATGTCTAAAATCAAGAAAATATATTTTCTCAACCATGAAAACTTAAAGTCAAATAGACATACCATCTGTAGGTTCAGGGATGTACTTTGCATTTCGATATTTCTGCAAACAAAATAGATATGACAACAGAAAATTTTCCCTTAAAACTCAATACAACAGTACTGAAAAGACAACCAAAATGAAGTTCTTTCATATGTATAAATATATACCTGCAAATGGCTTTTGACATGAAAAATGGTCAAGCCATCTGACTCCATCAACTTTAGTATTGCCTTTGGTGTTGCCTCTGATAAGATGAATGAATCAATTCTATTAAAAATGGTCAGGACCAAACTGAAAATAGAAAGTCCTCTTTGAAATTACTTACTGTCAGCGCCTCCAAGGCGGTTTACACACTCTACAAATCGATCGTGGAGATCTTGAGTCCATCTAATTCTTGTTTTGTTGCACACAGATCCTCCAGAACATGCAGAATGACTAGAATTAGCAGAAGGAAATCCTGATTGTTGCCTCGTATATTCCAAGTGACTACCACATAAACTATGAGGGAGCTGTAAAAACATAATAAAAACACTCAAATTGGTGTCAATTTTAAGTGTTTTAAGCAGCAGTAGCTTCTTTATACGAAGCAAAGAACCAAAAAACACTAAAACAAGAAGCTGCTATATGTTTTAAGTACTAACACTGAAATCTTGATTTCCATCAAAAGGCGTGTCAAAGTCACCAAGCAATTTTCTCTTAAGATGCAATATTCTCTCTTTCTCTGTTAGACTGCTGAAAGGACTTCTATAAGGTCCCTGTTGATCAGGACTAAAGGGTTGACTGCTCGAGAACTGTGATCTGACAAATGGTGGCAGGGAAATCTTGGGATGAAAATCTTGCAAAACTTCTGCCTGTGAATCAGGCAAGAAACCATATGATGGTATTTGAAAATCATAATTCTTGGACAGTTGGGAACAATTAACTTGTTGATCATCATACTGTGTTAATCCAAGGTAACGTTCCGTGGCAAAGAAGGCTGAAGATGGCGAACCAATACGACCGATGATAGTACTATTCGACGATGAATTAGCATTAGGAAACAATTGCTGCTGCTGTTGGCATACATCTTCTGCAGAAGTTGCTGGTGGAAGACTAAATCCAGTGTATGATGAAGACTGTTTTTGTGCATGTAAAGCCTGACCTGGGATTCTGTTAAATTCTAAAGTATAATCATATGCAGAGTTTTTTGGCACTCTTTCTTGAGTACCAACCCTTTGGATACTCATATCCTAAACTGCTCAGAGAAAAGTGGACTTGTATTGTTGAGTTTTGCCCACTAAGTTATAGCAACAAACAGTATTTGAAATTGAAAGTTTCTTATACTGATGAATTCCTCGAGACTCTGAGCTGTGACAAAAATTAAATAAAAAGAACTCGCGGCACAAAGTAAGCAAGGATCAAAATTCAGATAGAAATGGAAATGCAGCACTGTTTGGACTGTTCCTAAATTCCTTTTATATGTTGACAAGACTTATAAACAAGCTATGAAAACATGAATATGTCAACAACTTAAAAAAAATTCTTTTTTTTTTTTTTTTACATTTTGTTCTTTCATAAGTTTAAGGGATGAGGAATCCTTTTGACATTTACTATGAGAACAATACAAATGTCTCCTAGGTGAAAGATTTATTATAACTGGATTTTGTCTCTTATATTAGGTTTTAAAGCAACTCCACCTGTCTTAATGAAAAAGAGAAAAAGATACAGAATATAAGTAAAAAAAGAGAGGAATATATTGCATATCAAACAATGATTCTTTAAAGTTACTCTTCACATTAAGATGATAAAAGGGGAATATAGTCTATGGGGGCATATATTCACTGAGCTATCATGCATGCCTAATTGTTCTTATTATGGATGAGGATTGATAATTTGAAATCCTATAGCTATTAGTCAGCACACACTGACACTAGGAGTAGATTTTCCATTACTACTTGCATTAAGCAAAGTTGATTTTAAACACAAAGACGGATTTAGGATAGATTCTGTAGGTACAACTTAACTCATTGGCAAGTCGAACCATATACACATATACAAATAAACAATTAAAATGATACACATGTTAATACCATACTCATTCTGAACCCGCTAATTCTAGATCATGCATTAGCCTTCGCTTACAAAAGAGATCAGCAAAAATGTTTTTATGAGAATTGGCTAAGAATTGAACATTCAGGATAGACTTCAAGCTAACTCAAATAATCACGAAGTAATTAAGACCAAGAAATTTTATTGTTACATTAAAAGTATTAATTGATAATGACTTAATGAGCTTTCAGAGCTATTAGACAACTTACAATCACATTGTTTTTCTAATAGCTTAAAGAGGTAGTTGTAGGCCGTTTCTTTTGCCAATTTTAATAAAATAACCAATGCAGGGTTTCTCATTTCGTTCTCTGTTCCGATTCTGCCGTTCATTTAATTTGAAGTATAGTCAAGTGGAAATATCAAATTGGTATATACATAACCATCTTAAGCCAGTTCATTTAATTTAAAGTATAATCAAGTGGAAATATCAAATTGGTGCATACATAACTATCTTAAGCCAGTATTATAGTTGATCATTCAAATGATTGTTGAGAAAAGACATAAAAACAAAAGAAACATACATCTCTGAATATAGAGTTTGATTCTTTAATCATTCCTCTTTTTCATTATTTTTTTCGTCTAGCTAGGAAATAAGTCCACTTCATTATTATATTGTACCAGTTGTTATAGTAGTTCAAGCGCCAAAACTTTATGGTTGTTGACTCCTCATCGTTTTAGTGTGGTGTAAACTTGTGCCGCCCATGATGGAGGGCGGTCGACAAGGACGGGCCAAGTAAGATTGACAGGTTTTTAGGCTGACAAGATTTTGAAAGGGGTGCACATGTTATCTCAAACAAATTTCACATTGAAATGGGAAGGTAATGTAAAGAGCTTTATTGAGCACACGCAAGTTCACCAGGAACATACGTTCTTTAGGCTCGATGATGGCATAGCTCAAGGACAAATCCACGAGGTTTGTTGGGCCAAAGACAACAATACTGATATGAACTCGATCTAAAACACAAAAAGGAATAACAATTGAGCTCACCTAAAGGGCAAATGGAGAGAATTGTCCTTGAACAGTTCCTCGAAATTGAACTTCAATGGAGTTCTGACAATAGAGAAGAAATGAGAAAGAAGAAAGAGATTTTTTATTCCAATTTTCAAATGCTTACAATTTTGGAAAAACAAAACTATATAGGAAGAGGTGAGAAAGTTAGTCATAACTAACTTCTGGAATCCTAATTCCCAGTAGCTTCTCTGCACGTGCAAGTCACGTGAGTTCTAACTAAAAGTCTAACAAATTTAACGACCTAATCACATTGAAAAACAACTGAAACTAACAACTATTACACCTGATCTCATTAGGATCGTATCAAATTATCCTCCTCTACAGATCATCCTTGTCCTCAAGGATCGAATAAAGGAAATTGCCTCCTAAGGTCATGGAATTCTTCCTAGGTACTATCTTCTGGTGCAGCGTTAAACCATTTGACCAGAACTTGAGATGTAGCCTTTCCATGCTTCTGAATCAAGTGGCTATCAAGTATGGCTTCAGGTGTTAGTAGGACATGACCAGGTTCTGAAAGCACCACAGGTAAAGTGACTGAAGCAGGGTTAGACCCAATCTTCTATTTCAGTTGGGAAATGTGGAATGTAGGATGCCTTTTTGTACCAATAGGAAGGTCCAAGGTATATGCTACAGCTCCCACCTTAGCAAGAACCTTTAAGGGTCCAAAATATTTGGATGAAAGTTTTTGAAAACCATGCTGCTTAAGAGAAAGTTATCTGTAGGGCTGTAGCTTGACATAAACTCAGTCTCCTATTTCATAGGATATGTCAGTCCTTCTATGATCAGCTTGAACTTTCATTCTATTTTGAGCCTTTTCTAGTTGGGACTTCAATAGTCTGAGAGTGGTTTCTCGAGCTTGGAGGCTTCTATCAACCATGTCTAATTAGGAATCAAAGCTCATGTAAGGAAGTAAGGGGGTAGGTTTCTGACCATAAACTACCTCATAAGGTGTCATATTAGTGCTGGAATGGTAGGTGGCGTTGTACCACCACTCTGCCAAAGGTAACCACTGTGGCCATGCTTTTGGTTTCTCAAATGACATAAATCGAAGGTTGCATTCCACACATCTATTGATGACCTCTGTTTGGCCATCTGTTTGAGGGTGGTAAGATGTTGAAGTCAATAATGAAACCTTCTTTAATCTGAACAACTACTTCCAGAATTTGCTTGTGAAGAGAACATCTCTATCTGAGACAGTAGACTTGGGCATTCCATGAAGTTTGAACATTTGATCCATGAACACTTAAGCTACATCCAAGGCAGTGTAGGGGTGTTTGAGAGCTATGAAATGGGAAGCCTTGCTCAAATGATCCACTACTACAAAAATCACCTCCTTACCAGTAGCCTTAGGGAGGCCCTCAATGAAATCTATTGAAATATCCCGCCACACCTTATCCAGAATAGGTAGAGGTTGAAGTAGCCAGGATAAGCCACAGTTTCATTCGTGCATTTCTGACAAACATCACAGCTCCTTACATGAGTATAAACATCATGTTTCATTTTCTTCTAATAGAAATCCTGCTTGATCCTCTTCAAGATGGCTATAGTGCTAGAGTGGCCTGATCACGCCCAACTATGCCTTATAAAAAGGACTCTGCGGACGCTGCAAATATAACCCAAGTATTACGCTCGGGGTCGAATCCTCAGAGAGTTAACCTATCAACTACTATCTTCAGACCCACTCACTCTTCAGAATCAGCTTCCCAAATATTCAAAACTCAGTTGAGTGTTTCCTTAATAACTACTTTTGCAGAAAGCTAAATAACTGTAAAATAAACTAAATATGTTGTAAACAATAATGAGAAAAAGCTAAGGTAATGATTTCCCCTATTGATGGAATCCCTTCTGTTTATGCTCATACAAATTTACCAATACTTCTCTATCAATCATGAATGCTAATCTTACCGTAAATCTCTCCCGAGTAATCACAATAATTTACTATTGCACTCTTCCGAGTTACACTAGCTTACTTTAATTACCACAGTTTACTTTAGATTACACCTAAGGCTTCGTTATCGCTAATTCCACCTTTAAACCCGTAATTATAGATTCCTCTAATAATCTAGGAGTGGTGTTGTTCAACAATAACCTAAATATGCACTCTTTTCCAAGTTA
>MU750430.1:0-36163 GCA_026770625.1 Nicotiana glauca | reverse complement strand
GGTTTTGGGGGGGGGGGGTCGTTGGAATTAATAAGGAAAGAAGTAATGGGGGCCGTTGATCTAAATGATCAACGACCGAGATTAAAAGGGGTTATGGGCTGGGTCAGTTGAATAGGTGCTTGTTCGGGTTAGAGTGATAATTGGGCTGGGTAATTTGAGTTGCGTTAGGGTTAAATTGTGGTGCCAAATTGGCTGAAAATGCAATGCAATTGAGGCTAGATTGTAAATAGCCAATTTTCCCTTTTATATTTTTATAAAATAGTAATGCAAATTTTAAAAACAAATTAAGAGTACTGGGTAAATGAATATTATATAAATATTAATTTAAAAATACTGGAATTAATTTTATAAACATAAAATGCCATAAATTATAAGATAGGCTATAATTGCAACTATATGCAATTTAGCTTTAAAAATACCAAATGAACTTGTAAAAATATGTGAAAATTACCTTAATTATATTTTGGTGTAAATGTGAAAATCAAATCAATTATTCACCAAAATGATAATTTTGGGAATAATTATTGGATTTTGTTGTATAAAAAAATAGGTAATAAGTTGGGTTTAAAATCATTAAAACTGCTAAAACTCTTGGGTGTGCTTATATATGCACCAATATGCTATTTTAGAAATATTCGGGTATAAAAATACGTAGAAAAAAATTGGGTATGAACAGCTGCCCCTCTTTACCCGGGAAGGATGAAAGAGTGGCCGAGTAAAGATATGATGACCAATTTTGACCGGAAGCGGCGATTTGAAAAGAACTTGACCGAGCTCCAGTTTCTGAACTGCCTACATATCCCTAATTTTATAGGAATCAGGCCGTATGTAGTTCAGGAACCATTCATGGAACATGCCGATGGTGATTCGAAAGAGATGGGCACTATTTTTATGGGGCAAGAGGTGTTTGAAACTGGATCGGCGGCGAGGACCGGAGCAGGATCGCTCCTGCTGAGAAAGGCGTTGCTAGCCGGTGTACCTGCAAGTAAGCAATACAGGCGTATATTGTGCATAAATTTAAACATGATGTGAGTTCCCGTTGGACCATAAATGCTGTCCTTGGACAGTTAGGATGACGTCCTCAGACCATGATATCCTGGGCCATGAAGCGCAAAGTAAAGGGTTCGTAGGCTATGAAATGATGTTCTCCGGCTATGATAATGGTGCCTCCGAACCATGATGCCTTTGAATAATGACGTGCAGGATATAAAGTGTGGTCCTCGGGCCATGGCATGGTGTTCTCGGGCTATGAGGATGATGCCTCCGAACAATGATGCCCTCGGATAGTTTGGCAATATTTCAGCCCATGAAATGCAAGGTTTGGCGGTATTTTAGCCGATGCAGAAGCATAAATGACGATATTTCAGTCGACGGAAATTTAAATAAAACAGGCGATGTTTCAGCCAATGCAAAAATGTAGATGGCGATATTTCAGCCGACAGAAATTTAAATAGAAGAGGCGATATTTTAGCTGATGCAAAACTGTAAATGGCGATATTTCAGCCGATAGAAATTTAAATAAAACAAGCGATGTTTCAGCCAATGTAAAAAGTAAAATGACGATATTTTAGCCAACAGAAAGCATAAGTATAGATGATGATGGAGATGAAGTGGCGATCTTTCAGCCAATGTAGCGTTTAAATAAAGTTTGGCGATATTTCAGTCGATTGCAAGATGTGAGGTGGCGATATTTCAGCCATGCGAGAAAAAATGAAGTGGCAGTATTTCAGCCATGCAGGTGGAGGTAGAGCTTAACCTCTGAAGGAAAAAATTATCTTTATGCAATGCAGGAAATGCAAATCGAGACAACGCTTAGTCTCGGAAGGCAGAAAGGTAGCCTTATGCAATGCAGATAATGCAAATGGAGACAACGCTTAGTCTCGGAAGGCAGAAAGGTAGCCTTATGCAATGTAGGAAATGCAGATGGAGACAATGCTTAGTCTCAGAAGGCAGAAAGGTAGCCTTATGCAATGCAGATAATACAGATGGAGACAGCGGTTAGTCTCGAAAGGCAGAAAGGTAGCCTTATGCAATGCAGATAATGCAGATGGAGACAACGCTTAGTCTCGGAAGGCAGAAAGGTAGCCTTATGCAATGCAGATAATGCAGATGGAGACAACGCTTAGTCTCGGAAGGCAGAAAGGTAGCCTTATGCAATGCAGATAAGGCAGATGGAGACAACGCTTAGTCTCGAAAGGCAGAAAGGTAGCCTTATGCAATGCAGATAATGCAGATGGAGAGAACGCTTAGTCTCGGAAGGCAGAAGGTAGCCTTATGCAGTGCAGATAATGCAGAGGGAGACAACACTTAGTTTCGGAAGGTAGAAAGGTAGCCTTATGTAATGCAGATAATACAGATGGAGACAACGCTTAGTCTCGTAGGCAAAAAGGTAGCCTTATGCAATAAGATAAAAGCAAATAGTAAGTAAAGAAAAATTCTTAGCTAATAGCTCGTAGCTGATTGTGATATTGCGGCTACTGGGGTATTGCGTGTGGATAGCAAATGCGAATATGTGTGACGGTTCAATACGATTGCGTAATATATTTGGTAATTTTGTGACTTGGGCGCCTGCATCCAAAAAAACTGTGAGTTTTGTAAAGGGGGGAAGGTTAGTTCATTTTCCCTTGAATCCTGTCATTGCGTATCAATGGGGTAGCGTTGCTAAACAGCGGCAGTTCAGACAATGATTATGCATGATTTAGTAAACATATCATAAGTAAAAAATATAGTTTTCTTTTAGCTGAACCAACGACTGTGACGCGGTTCGAGACATTGCAACCTCTCCTGCTCTGGAATTTTGAGGGTCCTTCTCAAAATTCTGCCCCAGTTTACTGGGCTGGCACTTCTGACGGCTGCACTGAATGACTGAAGAATCATCTTCAAAATTTTGGGGGTCCTTCTCAAAATTCTGCCCCAGTTTATTGAGGTGACATCATTGGCGATGAGTGGCTGAAAACTAACTTCGGAATTTTGAGGGTCCTCCTCAAAATTCTGCCCCAGTTCCAATAGTAGGGGGGGACATGGAATTTTTATTAAATTGTGACCGAAGCCATAGGGCTGCCTACGTATCCCCTCTTAAATGGGAATTAGGTCAGGCATTGTTCAAATTACATCATAAAGGAAATCATAAGTGGTTACACATAGTATCGTTTCACTACATCTGAGTTGATCGGCTTTGGCCAAACTTCTCCGTCCATTTCTGCGAGGATAAGGGCTCCTCCAGTTAGAACTCGGTGAACCATGTACGGACCTTACCAGTTAGGAGAGAATTTCCCTTTGGCTTCATCTTGATGTGGGAATATCTTCTTTAACACCAGCTGCCTCGGTGTAAACTTCCTTGGCTTAACTCTTTTGTTGAAGGATCTGGACATTCTGTTCTGATACAACTAACTGTGGCAAACTGCATTCATCCTTTTTCCATCTATAAGGGCTAACTGCTCGTAATGACCTTTTACCCATTCTGCATCATCTAGCTCTGCTTCTTGTATGATCCTCAATAAAGGAATTTCTACCTCGGCAGGGATGACCGCTTCTGTACCATAAACCAGCATGTAGGGAGTTGCTCCGGTCGATATGTGGGCTGTGGTGCGGTATCCCAACAAGGCGAATGATAACTTCTCATGCCATTGTTTGTGACTTTCAACCATCTTCCTTAGTATCTTCTTGATATTCTTATTGTCTTCCTCTACAGCTCCATTCATCTGAGGCCTATAGGTTGTAGAGTTCTTTTGTTTTATCTTGAATGCCTCACACATTGATTTCATCAAGTCACTGTTGAGATTGGAACCATTATCGGTAATGATTGATTCTGGAATTCCGAATTGGCAAACAATACGGTCACGGATGAAATTTGTCACAACTTTCTTAGTCACTGCTTTGTATGACGCTGCCTCAACCCATTTGGTAAAATAATAAATTTTCACCAGGATAAAACTGTGCCCGTTTGATGCGGCAGGCTCGATAGGTCCAACGACTTCCATCCCCCAAGCAGTGAATGGCCACGGTGAGCTTGTTGTAGTAAGCTCATTTGGAGGCACATTTATCGTATCTGCATGTATCTGACAGTGATTGAACTTGCGAACATACTAGATGCAGTCTGTTTCCATAGCCATCCAAAAATACCCTGCTCGGAGTATCTTCTTTGCTAAGACAAAACCATTCATGTGCGGCCCGCAAGTTCCTATGTGCACTTCGTCCAATAGTCTGGATGCTTCTTTTACTTCAACACACTTGAATAAACCCAAATTGGGTGTCATCTTATACAGGATTCCCCCACTGTGAAAGAAATTATTGGATAATCTTCGAATTGTGCGTTTTTGAGTGGCGTTGGCAAGCTCTGGATATTCTCCTATTGTCAAGTACCTTTTGATGTCGTCGAACCATGGTTTTTCGTCTGCTTCTTCCTCAACGTGAGCATAATAAGCTGGTTGATCATAAATCCTTACTAGGATGGGATCAATGAAATTCGTATTTGGATGCTGGATCATGGATGATAATGTAGCCAATGCGTCAGTGAACTCGTTCTGGACCCTAGGGATATGCTGAAATTCCGTTTTTGTGAATCTTTTCCTTAATTCCTATATGTGATGCAAGTAGGGGAGTATCTTAGAGTTCTTGGTTTCCCACTCTTCTCGAACTTGATGTATGAGCAAGTCTGAATCCCCGATCACTAGAAACTCCTGAATGTTCATATCAATGGACATCTTGAGCCCTAGGATGCAAGCTTCGTATTCAGCCATATTATTTGTGCAGGGGAATCTGAGCATGGCGGATACCGGGTAATGCTGGCCGGTTTCTGATACTAGGACTGCTCCTATGCAAATTCTTTTGAAATTTGCGGCTCCGTCAAAAAACAACCTCCAATCATCGTAGGATTCTGCAATATCTTCTCCTACGAAGGACACTTCTTCATCAGGAAAATACATTTTCAGGGGTTCATATTCTCCGCCAATAGATTCTCGACAAGGTGATCTGCTATGGCTTGACCCTTGATTGCTTTCTGAGTCACGTAAATAATGTCGAATTCACTCAGCAAGATTTTCCACTTAGTGAGCTTGCCAGTAGGCATGGGCTTCTGGAAGATATGCTTCAACACGTCTATCCTGGATATGAGATAAGTAGTGTAGGCACAGAAATAATGCCTCAATTTCTGAGCTGCGCAAGTTAGAGCACAACAGGTGCGCTCCAATAAAGAATACCGGGCCTCGTACGGGGTGAACTTCTTACTGAGATAGTAGATGGCTTGCTCCTTCCTCCCTGTTTCATCATGTTACCCCAGAACACAACCAAATGCTCCATCCAAAACTGCGAGATAAAGTAATAGAGGCCTCCCCGGCTCGGGCGAAACCAAGATTGGTGGCATTGACAGGTATTCCTTGATTCTGTCAAAGGCTTTCTGATAATCGTCAGTCCATTTAGTAGCAGCGTCTATCTTCAGCATTTTAAAGATGGGTTCACAAATGACCGTGGATTGAGCTATGAACCGGTTGATATAGTTGAGCCTTCCCAAGAAACTCATTACGTCCTTCTTGTTCTTTGGCGGTGGCAATTCTTAAATGGCTTTGACTTTTGATGTGTCCAATTCTATTCCTCGATGACTCACGATGAAACCTAGTAGTTTTCCAATAGGAACCCCGAATGCACACTTGGCGGGATTCAGTTTCAGATTGTACCTTCTCAGTCTGTTGAAGAACTTTCTCAAAATCTCCCATATGATCAGTGGCTTTCTTGGATTTGATGATGAAGTTGTCCATATATACCTCGATCTCCTTGTGTATCATGTCGAGGAAGATTGTATTCATGGCTCTCGTGTAGGTGGCGCCAGCATTTTTTAACCCGAACTGCATCATTTTATAACAATACATTCCCCACGGCGTGATAAAAACCATTTTCTCTGCATCTTCCTCATCCATCCATATCTGATGATACCCGGCGAAACAATCAATGAAAGACTGCAACTCATGCTTGTCGTAGTTGTCGATAAGAATGTGTATGTTTGGCAGGTGGAAGTCATCCTTGGGGCTGGCCCGGTTAAGATCCCGGTAGTCGACACAGATTCTAGCCTTCCCATCCTTCTTTGGTACTGGCACGACGCTGGATAACCATGTCAGATACTCTACTACCCTGATAACCTTGGCTTTGACTTGCTTAGTAACCTCTTCTTTGATTTTCAAACTCATGTCGGGCTTGAATTTCCTGAGCTTTTATTTTACCGACAGACAGGTTGGATCTGTTGGCAGTTTGTAAGCTACAATGGACGTGCTGAGACCAGTCATATCATCATACGACCAGGCAAATATGTCCTCGTATTCCCTTAAAAATTCCGTATATTCTTTCTTTTCTGATGGCGACAAGTGAACACTGATGCGAGTTTCTTTGATATTTTCCATATCTCCCAAATTAATGACCTCAGTCTCTTCCAGGTTAGACATAGGTCTATTCTCAAAATTCTCAACTTCTCTGACGACCTCTTCAGGTATCTCATCTTCTTCTGAGTCCATGTCCTTTTATTGCGTTGTTTCGTTGCAAGTCACAATCGTTGTTTCATCGCCAAGATAAGTAATAGTAATGTCATATAAAAATAGAGTGAATGATAGAGAAAATAATAAGCATGATATATATGATAAATTGAAATGCTTTGATTAAATTCATAATTGTTTAAAACATCGGAGCTCTTTTCGAAATTAAAGACAATGCGGAAAGAAAATCAACTAGTAAAGTAAGCTAAAAATGAGATGCATGGCGCTTTTGTTTAGCCTTGCTACCCCGAAGCCTTCCAGGCCCTGACGGTCCTAATTGACCAATTGCTGAGGCGGTCTCCTCTGTTCACAGCTTGTATAGAATGGCCTTCCTCCCCTTCCTCCTCGAAAGGACACAGCAGTCCATGTCATCATCCTCCAGGAAGAAATTCTTCATGGCTACCAACGCTTCATCTTCTTCTGACCCATATATAGTATCTTCCGGTTGGAAGGTTTGTTCCAGGCTAGGTATCGGAAACTCCAATGGATATTAGGGGCCGTGCCATGGTGGCAACCAACTCTAGAATTCTTCCCAAGTATAACTGTACCCTAAGCCAAATGTAGTACCATGCTTCTTTAGTTTGATGGGCTTAGTGATCCCCCGAAGATTTTTACCGAGTCCCTTTCCAGGCTTGTACCCATATCAATTCAGGATACTTTCGATCTTGTTGTCCCACCACTTGTCCTTATCTACAGCGTTGACCCTTTCGATATGGTGGTATGTTTCTCTGCCTATTCCCCTTCTGCCTCCAATCATTGGGATGCTCTGGCGACTATATATGGGGTTACTACCATCGCCATGAATGATCACCTCTTGGTGATTCCATTCAAACTTCACTGCCTGATGCAGGGTCGATGCTACGGCTCCCGCAGCGTAGATCCAGGGCCGTCCTAACAGCACGTTGTAGGATGCCGGGACGTCTATCACTTGGAAGTCGATGTCGAACCATGTTGGCCCCATTTGTACGCACAATTTGATTTCTCCGATGGTGGATCTCTGGGACCCATCTAAGGCCTTGACAGTGATAGCCCCATCTTTGATCTCGTGCAGGCTTTTTCCCAAAGTTCTGAGAGTTATCAGCGAATAGATGTTGAGGCTCGATCCTCCATTGATCAGGACTCTAGTGATGAAATAATCTTCGCATTGCACGATGATGTGCAGTGCCTTGTTGTGGCTCAATCCTTCTGGCGGCAACTCATCTTCGTGGAAGGTTATTTTATGGCTCTCCAGCACTTTCCCCACCATATTCGCCATTTCACCCTCGGTTATATTGCTGGGCACATAAGCTTCACTCAATATCTTTATTAGGGCATTCTTGTGAGCATCTAAACTATGCAGAAGAGCCAGGATAGATATCTGTGCTGGTGTTTTGTTCAACTGTTCAGCGACCGAGTACTCCTTAGCCTGTATTTTCCTCCAAAGATCGTCAAGCCCTATTTTAATAGGCCATCTCGGGGCTTGCTTACTGGACTCGGTTAGGTGCTCTGGGGTGTAAACCCTCCCTGTTCTGGTCATTCCTTGTGTGGCAATCATTTCTCCTGTCTTGGTCTTTCCTTTCCTCCTAGCCTCAGCAGTGTAGTCCCATGGTACGGTATTTGAGTGGAACAGTGTTATGTCTGACATTGCCACTGGAATAGGCACCCTTGGTGGTAACACAGCAACTTCAAAGGGTGTAGGTGCCTTTGGAACTCCAAATTCATCCTCAATTGGCCCGGGCGCCTTTGCAGAAGGAGGCGCTTCAAATTCAAGAGGTATAGACACATTTACTTCACTATCCCTGGAGGGCTGATTCTGCACAACAATTGGGTTAAGTGTAACCGCCGGTTTCTTTGGTTCCTCTCCTTTAGAAATCAAGCCCATCAACCCTTTTGGGTCTCAATCATCTTCGATCTCGATCATGTGGATGTCTCCCCCTTTGTGATCTGGCAAAGGGTTGTTACGAACATTAGGAGCAGGCTCCTTTGCTACTATGACCTTATTGTCAGTCAGGGTCTGAATCTTGTCCTTTAATGAACGACATTCGTCAAGGGTGTGTCCCTTCATGCCGGAATGATACACATAGGTCTTGTTAGAGTTGACCCACTGGGAGGGATTTTTTGGAGCTTTGGCTGGGATAGGAGTGACGTAACCAGCAGTTTTAAGTCTTTCATATAGCTGGTCAGTTCATTCAGCGATGGCTGTGTATTGTCTGGGAGACTTGTGGTCAAAATTTGGCCTGGGTCTTGGGAAATTTTGACGGGTGGGAGGTGATTGGTAGTGAGAGGGTTGAGCGTTATAAGCTTGGTAAACAGGTGCTGGTTGAGAGTAACTGGGCGAGGTGGGTTGATATGTGAGAGGTGGAGAGGATTGGTAAACGGGAGGTGGATAGGAAGGTGCGGGTGCTTGGTAATTCGAGATTGGCTGATATGTAAGTGGAGGTGATGGGTAAGTGTGGTATTTTGGTGGTGATTTGGCTCCCTGTGTGACCATTACGGTACTTACATCCTTCTTTTTGGACATGCCAACAGTCTGTAAAGCCTTATTGGTGGCCTGTAATGCTTCAAGATTTGTAACCATACCATTCTTAATGCCCTCTTTGATTTTTTCTCCAAGTTTGATGATATCGGAGAGCTTTTGACCTTCGATCAGCATCAACCTCTCATAATATTGGGGATCCTGAGCCCGAACAAAAAATCTATTCATTTGCTCTTCTTCTAGGGCCGGCCTGACCTTTATAGTTTCTGACCTCCAACGAGGGGCATACTCGCGGAATGTTTCTGTGGGTTTCTTCTTCAAATTCTGTATATAGAATACATCCGATGCATTTTCTGTATTGAATCAGAATCTGTCCATGAAATCCGATTCCATGCGTACCCAACTCGTCCATTTCTTGGGGTCCTGGCTGATGTACCAGGATAGTGCATCTCCTTTCAGGCTCCTCATGAAGAGCTTCATACGGATCTTCTCATCCCTTCTAACTCCAACCAACTTATCGCAATATGTCCTCAGGTGGACTCTGGGATCTCCTATTCCATCAAAAATTTCAAACATGGAAAGTTTGTACTCCTCCGAAAGTTCAACATCTGGCTGGATGCATAGGTCTTCATAATTTAACCCTTCAATACCTTTGGTACCTTCCACGCCCTGAACTCGGCTGGTTAATTTCTTGAGTTCTGACGCTAAGTTCCTAATAAGGGAGTCTTTTTCATCAGACTCAGGTGCATTTGAGATTGGTTAGGTGTAGTGGAGTACAATATCCACAAAAAAGGGAGTGTTGTGGAGATGGTCATTTGTGGTGTTCAGTGGCTCGGGAATGAGTAGTGGAGTGTTGTTGGGAGTGTGGCATGTGTTGCAATTTTGGGTATGAGTGGGTTGTATCTGTGGTTGTGAGGTGTTTTGTGGAGGTGCGGGATTCTAGGTGTTGACATCAGGAGCAGTGAGGGAAAATGATAGGTTCGCCAAATTCCGAACCTGATCCAGCTCTTCTCGAAATTTCAACAACTTTTGCTCCAGTTGAGTAGCAGTTTCCTTAGCAACTAGGGTACCCTGAGGCATCTCAATCTCCTTTCTGGCACTTGGATCTCCCATTCTACTTTTGTTCTTGTTCTGGATAGGACTTGGAGGAGGAGGAGGTGGAGGGACCTTGGATCTGGTAGAGTATGACGATGGTGCCAGAATGCACGAACTAACCTTTGGGGAGGGGAATAAAAATAAAAGAAAAACGAAAAGGTAACAAGTTAGTGAGGGTTATAAGGAAAAAAATATTGCAGTATTTAAACACGTTGTGGGGAAAATGTAAATCACGTCCTAATTTTAGTGCCTCGTTGTGCCTGAGGTAGGCCTAGGGACAAATAGTTTTGGAGAACTTATAATGCTAAATGCCTCATTTTATTGATAAAAATAAGACGAATACAAAACGATGCTAAACAACAGAAAGTAAAATGTTACTAGTGGCCATTGGCCTTAGTACATTAAAATAAAGAATAAAAGGACCCCTAACTACTTGGTCCTATAAGGACCTTCCCCAGATTTGGCATCTTTATCTCCCTCGAACAGCTCTACTAACTCGCGTAGTCCTAGCAGCAAATAGGCTCGGGCGAACGAGTGTCTGATCACTAGAATGGAGGTCTTTCCACCAATTCAGCAGCCTTGGGTGAATGCTGGTTACCATGCCAAATCTGGGGACTTCGTGCCTCATTTTCTGCAAAATAAAGTGTTAGGTCCTTATCCCTACCGGACTCGACTATTTAAACCAATAATTAGCATAAGAATAATTTTAGTTCTCCAAATAAATGCACAGAACATGGAGGTGTCCGTTTGGGTTTCAAGGAAACCCGGTGGACTTTGGACAAGGCTTTCTTAATGAGTCATTATGTGGACAACATAACTGATTCGGCTAGATTTGACCATGATGAACATTTTAAATGGAGTAAGGTTTCTATTAGGGTTTTAGACAGGTACCCTTGAGCAGACAACTCAAGAGGGAAAGGAACAGAACCGTCGACTGCACCGCTGATCGACTGGTTTTACCGCAAATATGCCTTTGCCAAATTTAAAGGGTGATAGTATTGGAAGCGCGCAACTACTCATTATAAGCTTTGCTATATTATTTGTTTGTAACGAGTGGAATATGATGTTGAAAACGTAGTTTACAAGAATGAAACATGTTGACACG
Source organism: Nicotiana glauca (assembly GCA_026770625.1). Taxonomy (NCBI): domain Eukaryota; kingdom Viridiplantae; phylum Streptophyta; class Magnoliopsida; order Solanales; family Solanaceae; genus Nicotiana; species Nicotiana glauca. Next base: position 24,990 of record MU750430.1, on the reverse strand, counting down.
TATTTTCACGTTCATACAATAAAGTTTACAATGATTTCTCAAAAAAAAATTACAACAGCATTGATGAAAAAACGGTAAATAAAAGTAATTAAAGAAAAAGAAATAAAAGAAACGAGTCAGTTTCAAATAAAGGCATTAAACAAAAATAGTAAAAGAAAGCAATAAAGTCACATATAACATGCAATGGTAAAAGCCTAAAGAATCCCCAGCAGAGTGTCGACGCCCCCTTTTCCTCTAAAAAAGGGCGAAATTGGGTTTACGACATTTAGGAATGACAACTTTATTCCCGTTTGGGAATTGGGTTTTTTTTTGGATTTGGAGAGTCGCCACCTAATGATTATAGTGCATTAGGACACTTTTTAGAAGGATTAAAGATGAAAACCAGAGTTTGGGTAAGGGCTCGAAATTATCTCGAGGGGAAGGTGTTAGGCACCGCTCAAGATCTACTAGTGTGGTTTTCGGCCATGCTACAATTGTGACTTTAAATGCAAACACGAATAAACAAGCAAGTATTCAAACAAGAAGCATAAAAGGGGTTAAAAGAAGTGGCGAAATTCAGAAAGGAAATAGTTTTGTTATTGAAGAGATATGCAAGTAAAGGGAAAGGGCCAAACAATTGGTGCAAGCAACTTGAAAGACGTATAAGAAACAGAAGTTGAAATAATCTTTAAAAATCTGTAAATTATTAAACTAATAAAGAGGGAGGGGGTCCTCGGTTTATACATTACACGGATCATTCGCACAACACCGGTACCAAATTGTACACATAGTGTTATCGTGTAATCATCATCTCCATGTCTACCCTTCCCACCCCGTTAAGGTATTAAAACGCGAAATGGTATCGTTTACTTATTGCATGCTATTACCCGTCCCATTCCTATCAGTCCTAGAGGCAAATGGACTACCAATCCTAAAAGGAAAGGGGCTTGGGGCTTCAGAAGTTTCAAAGGATAAAATACTAAGGCATCAACCAAAACAAGTAATCGCAAATAGAAGGGGAAACATACAAGCAATCAGGGCTCAAGTATGCCTCCATAAATCATCTAAAATCACAGAGTTTAGCATTTCTTACACGTACTGATTTCGGTCTTATTTAAATAAAGTGACGAGCGGACTGGTTCAACTCATATTTTTAGGCGAAAAGTCTACATTAGGCATACTCGAATGTAGTTGTTTGAAACTGATCTGGTTGATCTAAGTGTTGATTAGAACTAGGCGTAATATATACTGATTTTTGGAAAAAAAAAGATGCAGACTAAAAGGAGTTACCAATTTTAACAGGGGCATTACGAATTTAACAGTTAATATTACCTCTATTCAGATTCGAAATTTCCTATAGGCATGCTTTCTATCGCCTTCTGATTTTGACACCTTTTTCGACGTTAACAAAGGTCCTATGAACATGGTATCTATATGCAGCTTTTATTATTGAACCTATGAACTGTTTGCCTAGTGGTATTCATAAATGCAGAATGTAATAGTTTATAGACCATATTTTATATGAATTTAGAAGCTGACCTATAGGCAGGATATCTATGCGCGAAGATGCAGAAATTATGAATGAATCCTATAGGCATGATTTCTAGATGTATTTGCAGAAATTGAAAGTTAACCTATAGGCAGGATTTCTAGGTGTGAAATTGTTGAAATCATAACAAACTCCTATGGGCAGGATTTCTAGTTGTGAAATTGCAGAAATCATAACAAACTCATATGGGCAGGATTTTTACCCTCGATGCACAAAATTAAATCCCATCCCCCTTTTTACTAAGTTCCCCGAGTTTATACAAGTTATTAAAGCCCAAAAAAATAAATTGGAATTAAAAATTATATGAGAAAACCTAAACTACATCCGAGCAGCCTAATTTAGACTTAATGCCTAATAATATGAGATTGAGCCACTTCCGAGATCCAAATTTCCAAGCCTTCTCTTATCTAAGGTGTTTCAGAGATCCAAGGGATTTCAGGAACCCCAGGCAGTGCATACACCCAAGACGTTGAATAGAAATTGAGTTTTGCAGTGTGGAAGGGCCAGCCCTTATGTGTCCAAGTTCAGAGGGAGCTCCAGGGTCCCAAGGCAAGGCTCACACAAGAGGTGCAGTACTTAAGTTCTAAGAGTGAGGTGTAAGTGCAAAAGAAGGGATAAGGGCTACCTAGGCAGGCAGGTGGTCATGCCCAGCCACAAAATAGACTGGCACACCTCTGACCAAACCTATTGATCAAACATTTAGAGAGTAAAGACCTACTGGAGGTCAAGCCATGGCCTGAACAATAATTAGAAATACTGGCAGGCCAAGGCTGTTACTCAGCACATGCAATGAGGGAATAGGGATGGGAAATTGACAAGCTTAGGGCCCCAAAGGGCCCAGTTCATATCCATGAATAATGATTTCACACATTGCCATGTTTTTGAACAATAACTTAAATCATATAAAGAGGATATGAGGGCTTAGGATTCATAAAGTATCAAATAAATAACCAACAACTAACAGGATGTACACATAAATTAAACATTGAATCACAAGGGAAAGGGACATGTTACAACATGTTAGAAACACATGTTAACCAAAGAAAACATGATCAGAAGAAGACAGGAATGAAACATGTTGTTGTTGAAGCTTGAAAATTAACTAGAACATACCATTAGAGAAGCAAAACTGCAGAAGAAAGTAAAGCAAACAAAAGTCCACAGCCAAGCAATAGCACAAGCAGCAGAAAAGAGAGAGAGAGAGTTTTTTAAGAGTGATTTTTGAACTCACATTGTTTTCTGTCCATGTTCGTGTTTGTGTATTTAAAGAAAAGAGAGTAGGGTATTTATAGTTTTGAAAACGAGTAGAGTAAGGTAATAAGTACAAATCCAACACAGATATGGGCATGATCACAAATCAGAATCAATTAGCATAAGACTCCCCTTTAATCAGGGGATTCTTATTCAAGCAGATACTAACAGGATCCCAATAAAGAGAGGAGAATCAATCTTGTAAGGAGTGGTTGTTGCCATAAAAGAAATAGTAAAGTCATACAATAGGCAATTAAGTCTACGTACAAGATTTGAAGTTATTTTTGGAAAGATTCAGTGAGGCCAATCAAAGGAAAGCGAATCAATTAACCCATGACAGGAGAGTAAAAATCAGAATTTCACGAAAGGAAAAGTTTAGAAATCAATTACGAGTTTGAAAAAAAATCAATCACAGAAGGAACTCAGTATATAAATGAATGCACAAGTAATAGACACACGAAGCAAAGCTTTGGCAAAAGAACAACATATAGTAGTAGCTCAAGAGAAAACACTCAAAGCATGATAGTCAGGTTTCAGTGTTTAACAATAGAGAAGAAGATAAAAAACATGCAAAGAGCTGAGTGAAAACCATACGATTTGCACAAACAATTTCAAACAAATCGAATAGTCCCCAAAGAAACTTGGGTTTTTGAAAATCGATCGAGTTTAGAGGAGATAAGCAGATAAACAAATAAACAAATTCAGAATCTCGGATAAGCCCCAAGAATTAGGGCTTTCACTATGCTAACTCAGGTATAGAAGAAGGGTAAATCAAGTAAATACTAACAAACAGAAACTCAAACAAAATCCCAAAATTAGGGTTTTCAACATGCTAACTCAGATAAAAAATAAAATAAGGCAAATCAAACAAACAGACCAAGAAACTGAACAAAAATCCCAAAAAAATTAGGGTATTTCAACATGCTACCTCAGATAGAAGCAACATAAACAAAAACACAGTAAAACATGTCGCGAATTAGAGAAGAGATTCGAAATAACTTAACATAAAACCCTAGTTGAAGAATAAAGAGTTTCTGAAAGCAAAAATTAAAGAAACTTCGAGGAAAATGCATAGAAGGTTCACACACACATAGATCCGGAGTAGATCTAAAAAAAATCGAAGGAACCTTAGAGCTTAAGGTTTCGATGAGAAACCCAGGTGATGAGAAAGGCTTTGGAAACCATCGATATGAACAGGAAAGTCAAAGATCGAACTCGAATAGCCATGACTGGCCAGACAAAGGCTGAAGATGACCGAAGAACAGTCATCGAACACAGGCTTGGTCGGAACCCTTCAAGATCTGGCAATAGGCTCTTTAGAAACTAGCACACAGAAGCCATGAGAGGCTAGTATAGGCCTCTGATGAGCCTGAGAAGCCATAGATTAGAGTTTCGATGAGAGGCGGGGCTAGAGTTTGAGGTGAGTTGAGAGAGAGTTGAGAGAGGAGGGGATTCAGAGATGGCGGGTTGTGAGAAATGATAGGGTTTAGGGGGGGTCGTTAGAATTAATAAGGAAAGAAGTAACGGGGGCCGTTGATCTAAATGATCAACGACCGAGATTAAAAGGGGTTATGGGCTGGGTCGGTTGAATAGGTTCTAGGTCGGGTTAGAGTGGTAATTGGGCTGGGTAATTTGGGATGAGTTAGGGTTAAATTGTGGTGCCAAATTGGCTGAAAATGCAATACAATTGAGGCTAGATTGTAAATAGCCAATTTTCCCTTTTATATTTTTATAAAATAGTAATGCAGATTTTAAAAACAAATTAAGAGTACTGGGTAAATGAATATTATATAAATATTAATTTAAAAATGCTGGGACTAATTTTATATACATAAAATGCCATAAATTACAAGATAGGCTATAATTGCAACTATATGCAATTTAGCTTTAAAATAGCAAATGAACTTGTAAAAATATGTGAAAATTACCTTAATTACATTTTGGTGTATATGTGAAAATAAAATGAATTGTTCACCAAAATGATAATTTTGGGAATAATTATGGGATTTTGTTGTATAAAAAAATAGGTAATAAGTTGGGTTTAAAATCATTAAAAATGCCAAAACTCTTGGGTGTGCTTATATATGCACCAATATGCTATTTTGTAAATATTCGGGTATAAAAATACTTAGAAAAAAATTGGGTATCAACACAAGTCACGTGAGTTCTAACTAAAAGTCTAACAAACTTAACGACCTAATCACATTGAAAAACAACTGAAACTAACAGCTATTACACCTGAGTTCATTAGGATCGTATTAAAAACACACCATAGACTCAGGACATGACAATTATGGCATTAGACTCTCCCTCAGTATGGGGCAAATATCAGATAGCGGAGGTCAAGCATGACTGGCAGGCTTAGGCCGGCAAGCTTCTGAAGAAGAGGTGTACATATCATCTTAGGAGAATCCGACACCGGAATGTGAAAGGAAAATGAAGAACTTCATAAGGCACAACATAAGTTAACAAGACACGCGTTTTTAGGCTCGATGATGATGTAGCCAAGGGATACATTATAATGTGAATATATTTTAAAGATCATGCTTAAAAGCGGCTACCTAGTGTCATTTCCACAAAAAATATTAGTACCTTTTTCTGTTGTTGTACGAAAACTGCTTAATCTTAGTATCCATGCTTTACCCTTAATTACATGCTTGTTTGAGATCTAATGATATCAAATTCATTCTTTTATAAGGAGAGAAAAAAACACCTCTAAAACTCAAACCCACCTCTCATTTAAAAGGAGAAACATTGTATATATTTGGTTTATGTATAAAAAATCTTTCTTGTGATGAAAACAATAAAAGAAGAAGAATAATATTGCAGAGAAAGAGAGAGAGGGAATTCTTATTGAATTTTGGGACGATTTACAATGGGGTAAGACCCCTCTATTTATAGGGAAAAAATGACTTAGCCACAAAGTAAAACTCTCTCCAAGATAGACATTCACTCTAAATAGAATTCTATTTATAACACCCCCCCATTGAATGTCTACTCGATAAGTAATTTGCCTCATTAAAACCTTAGCCAAAATAAAATTCAATGGGAAAAAAATTATAGAAAAGAAAAAAGAGCACACATGTTTAATAATACACCTTTTGGTTGCCTCGTTAAAAACCTTGCAAGGAATACCTAGTGGGACAAAACCTTGTAAGGTAAAAATAGTGCAACATGCATTAACTCCCCCTAATGAGAGCATCAATTCACATCCTTGAGCCTTCGCATCCCGATCTTGTACGCTAGCTTCTTGAAGGTTGACGTCGGTAGAGACTTGGTGAACAAATTAGCCATATTATCACTTGAACAAATGTACATTGATATCACCATTCTTTTGAAGATCATGTCTGAAAAATAACTTTGGTGAAATGTGCTTTGTCCTATATCCTTTTATGAATCCTCCCTTCAACTGAGCTATGCATGTTGCATTGTCTACATACGAAATCGTAGGCAATTTGTCACACTTCAAACCACATGTTTCTCGAATAAGATGTATTATAGACCTCAACGACACACATTCTCAACTTGCTTCATGAATAACAATTATCTCAGCATGATTAGATGGAGTAGCCACAATTGATTGCTTAGTCGATCGACAAGATATGGTAGTGCCTCTATAGGTAAACACATAGCCTACTTGAGATCGAGCCTTGTGTGGATCGGATAAATACCCAGCATCAGCATAACCAACAAGATCGGGACTGCAATTATTGCCATAAAATAAGCCCATATCGGTAGTTCCTTTAGATACCGTAATATGTGTTTGATTCCATTCCAATGTCTCCTTGTAGGAGCAGAGCTGCATCTTGCTAAGACATTAACTGAAAAAGTTATGTCAGGCCTTGTAGTGTTAGCAAGATACATTAGTGCACCAATTGCACTAAGATATGGTACTTCAAGACCAAGTAGCTCTTCATTCTCTTCTTGAGATCGGAATGGATCCTTATTCATATCAAGTGATCGAACAACCATCGGAGTACTTAATGGATGTGCTCCATCTATGTAAAACTATTTCAATACTTTTTCTATGTAGACAGATTGATGAACAAAAGTTTTGTTTGCCAAATGTTCAATTTGTAAACCAAGACATAATTTTATCTTTTCGAGAACTTTCATCTCGAATTCCTTCTTTAAATAATTAATTGTCTTTTGGAGTTCTATAGGAGTTTCAATAAGGTTTATGTCATCAACATATATGGCAAGTACAACAAATTTCTATGTTGTTTTCTTTATAAAAACACATGGGCAAATGGAATCATTTATATAGCCTTCCTTTAATAAATACTCACTAAGACGATTATACCATATTCGTCCTGATTGCTTTAGACCATACAAAGATCTTTGCTATTTCATTGAAACATTTCCCGGGACTTTAAATTATGTGCATTAGGCATTTTAAATCCCTCGGGAATTTTCATGTATATGTCATTATCATGTGAGCCATAAAGGTAGGCGATAATCACATCCATTAAATGCATGTCAAGCTTTTCATGGACAACAAAACTAATAAGATACCGGAAAGTTATAGCATCCATAATGGGTGAATATGTCTCTTCATAATCGACACCAGGCCGTTATAAAAATTCTTGTGCAACAAGGCACACCTTATATCTTTGTACCTTATTTTTCTCATTCCTCTTGCGTACAAAGACCCATTTGTATCCAATAGGCTTAACACCATTAGGTGTTTGGACTACAGACCCAAAAACTTCACGTTTTGCAAGTGAATTCAACTCTGATTGGATTTCTTCTTGCCATTTTGTCCAATCAAGTCTTTGTCGACATTCTCAAACAGATTGAATTTCAAGATCCTCACTTTCTTGCATAATGCTAGATGCAAAGATATAATCCACCATATATCCACTCGATTCAAATTTGTCTCAACATCGATTGGATTTATTGATAGTTCCTTATTTTCACGAGTCTCAGTCTCAGTGGATTCCTCATGAATCTCAGAATTTATTAAATCGTGAATTTCTTCTTGAGGTTCTTTCTAGTGTCATTCAAATCATTTGTTTTCCTTTTTCTAGGATTTCGATCTTTGGAACCTAATGGTCTACCACGTTTTAGGCGTGCTTTTGAATCATTAGCTATGACACTAGAAGATTGTCCAACAGTGTTGGCCCAAGTAAAGGTTAGTTTTGAAGACTGACAAAGGAACTCAGGATGAACCAGGTCCATCACTCAGGTGCACAAAAATGGGCAGATTTGAGCATTTGGGTTTCAGGTGAAGGAGATAAGCTTAACTTGGTGTATTTAATATCTCCTGATCGAAAAGGTTGCATAATTGATAAGGAGAAGGAGTCCTTAGTCAAAGAGAACACAATTCAAGATAGGGAAGGAGTTAGAAGTTGAAATCAACTAGAACTCTTCCACCAAGGAAGAGTTGCATCAGAACTTTAGTTATTTCTTCATCTACTAACTCTATAAATTGCAGGATGTTCTCACATTAAAGTATTGCACAAAAATGCAGAAGTTAAACGTGAATTGGTTGCAAAATAACAAGGCTTTTTGCAAGCAATTCATGTGTGATTCAAGTGTGCAAACCTGAAGCTACATGAACAAGATTGAAGAACTAGCTTCATAAAGAGTGTTATGTGTCTTTCTTTTATTCTAGTTCAATTATAGTAGGTGTTTTAAAGTCGTACCTTTCCAGCTTTCATAGAAGCAATTGTATTAGGTACTTTGAGTATTCAAGTTAGAGTTAACTTTAAGTTGTCGCAGCAGTTAGAGGCTGGTTGCTACAACGGGATTAGAGTTAATCCTTAGGTTTACAAAAGAGTTTTTGTAAATGCAGTTTTTGACTCAGTGATTTTAGTGGAAGTTTGGGAAAATCCTGCTGAGTAGTAGGTCGTGGTTTTTTCACCTTTTGAGCCAGGTGTTTTTCACGTAAAAATCTCTGTGTTCTTTATTTTCTGTAATTATTATTCCGCAAACAGTAGTAGTTAGTACACCTAGAAGAACCAGGTTCTTCTAGAGCGAAAATTGGGTACCACACAAATCACCCCTCTCTTGTGTGGTATTGACGTTTAGAACATCAAATAGGGACATCAATACATATTGGAACATTCTCTGTTGGGATATGTGATTTTGTTATCCTTTTCAAATCCATAAATGCGTCTGGCATTTGATTTGATATTCTTTGAAAATGAATAATCTTTTGCACCTTTTTTCACAAATAGAGGCACGTGGATCAAGATGAGATAATGATGGATTTTTCCACAAAATTTTCCATTTGGTTTCACCAACTTCTCCCCCTAATTTTGGGAAAAGTATCCCATCAAATCGACAGTCTGCAAATTGTGCAATAAACAAATCCCCCGTCAATGTTTCAAGGTAGCGAATAATGGAGGGAGATTCAAACCCAACATATATTCCTAACCTTCTTTGCGGACCCATTTTGGTGCGATATGGTGGTGTTACAGGCACATATATTGCACATACGAAAATTCTTAAATGTGATATATTAGGTTCATAACCCAAAAGTAATTGCAACGGGAATATTTATGATAATTTGTTGGTTTGAGATGAAATAGCATTGCTGCATGCAAAATGGCCTGACCCCAAACAGAAGTGGGCAGCCTCGTTTTCATGAGTAACGATTTTGCGATCAATTGCAAACGTTTAATTAAAGACTATGCAAGACCATTTTGAGTGTGAACATGAGCCACAGGATATTCCCCTTTTATCCCAATTGATAAGCAATAATCATTAATTGTTTGGGATGAAAACTCAGCAGCATTATCAAGTCTAATACACTTAATTAGATTATCAGGAAATTGTGCCAGTAATCGAATTATTTGTGCCATTAATTTTGCAGATGACAATAGGCACACATGAGACCATCTAGAAGATGTGTCTATTAAGACCATAAAATATCTAAATGACCCACTAGGTGGGTGAATAGGTCCACAAATGGCCCCTTGTATACGTTCCAAAAACACAGGGGTATTCCAACTTTTGTTGGTGATGGTCTAATAATTAACTTGCCTTGATAACAAGAAGTGCAAGAAAATTCATTATTTAAAAGAATCTTTAAATTCTTCAATGGATTCCCATTTGAGTTTTCTATAATTCGTCTCATCATAATTGATATAGGATGTCCCAATCTATCATGTCAAAGTACAAAAGTATTGGAATCAGTAACCTTTTGGTTTACAATAGAATATGCCTCAATTGCACTAATTCTTGTCCAATACAGGCCACAAGATAAAGATGGAAACTTCTCAATAACCCTCTTTTGACAAGAGACATTCTTGGTAATGATGAGATATTCAAGATTATTCTCATTTGTTGTCTCAATATGATATCCATTTCGACGGATATCTTTAAAACTCAACAAGTTCCTCTTGGACTTGGAGGAAAATATTGCATTCTCTATGATAAGTATTGTTACCTTAGGTAGAGTTATAGTAGCTCTTCCAGAGCCTTCAATTAATTTACTGCTACCAGAAATTGTAGTAACATTTGCCTTACACATACTTAAATGGGAGAAATATTTCTTCTCTTTGAATATTGTATGTGTCGTACATGAATCAACTAAACAAATATTTTTACAATTGAACTTTAATCCAAATTTGCTTTGTGCGATATCCATATTTTCTTCCAATGGTTTGGCATACAAAAGAAATAGACGAATAAACATCAGTATTTTTAGAGAAAAAGAAAGAAAAATAAATAAAGTTAACTCAAAATTGACTTATAATGCAATTTCGAGCAATGCATATCTTATGTTACTATTCAGTCACTGTCACGATCCAATTTTCTAACCCGGTCGTGATGGCGCCTCTCGTGAAGACAAGGCCACCCAACTAACCGAAATCTTCTCTTTAACAATTATTAAACATAAATGAATAGATAAATACAACTTAATGATAATAATAACCAGTGTTTACAGCCCAACATAACCCGACAGGGGTATCACAAGTCACGAGCATCTAAAGAAAACCTGAACACAACTACAGGGCCAATAATATACAAAATTAAATTCTGAAATTCTAAAGACAATGTCTGGTGCCGCGAACGCTGGCGGTCACCTTGCTCAGCTACAATAGTAATACCTTCAATCAGCTAATATCCCGCTACCGGGTGATCAATACCTGCAGCTGCATGCGAGGTGCAGGGAGTAAAGTGAGTACTCCAACCTAGTGAGTAATAAAAGTAAATAACAACTGAGCGGTAAGAAAACACGTAAAACATATCGTCATGCTGCATAAAAGCAGAGAAAATCCTTTAAATGGAGAAAAATCAGTGAAAATCGCAAAATCTTTAGAAATATCTTGGCTCAGTTTTAAACCTCTTTTAAAAATGATCTTTTTAACAGTTGCAAAATAATTTCAGCTATCAATGTCACCATGCACAGAAACCCGCCCCTCGGGCAATATTCTTGATCCTGGTCAGCCATTGTTACCTGACCAAACGTACCATGCAGTACCAGAACCACAGATAAATATCTCCAGAAATATCACAAAATAATAATATATGGACAAATGCATGAATGCAATGCAATGCATATCATGGTACAGTCGAGTACCTACTACGGCGCGCAGCCCGAGCCACCCATAATCATTTAACGTCGACGACGCTCACTGGAGGTGTATACAGACTTCGGAGGGGCTCCTACAGCCCAAGCGCAATAACAAGCCATCTTGTGGCATCAATCAAGTCCTGGTCAGTCATTGTTACCTGACCAATTTATATCACATAGTGCCATTGTTACCACTGTTTCAAGTCACATCATACAGTGTCATTGTTACCACTATTTCAAATCACTGCTGCGGCGCGCAGCCCGAGCCACCCATAATCAGTCCAGAAAAACATCATAAGCCCCTTGGGCATTTATAAAACAGTAGTTCTCAGCCCGAAATAACATTTAAAATATCATTTGAGTTTTCAAAACTTAGAAATGTGGCTGAGTTTGCAAAACAGTATTTAAAACCTTGGCATGAGATCAAATGATATGCAAAAAATATGCTAAAATAGTAATACCAATCCCCGAAGGGTTCCACAAGCCGGCATAAGGCCCCAAACATGGCAACAAGCCCAAACAACATCAATACAGTATGTGTATCAATCACCAACATAGTATAAATCCCATTCGGGATGGACCAAGTCACGATCCCCAGTAGTAACCGACCCCGCACTCGACATAGAATGCATTTCACACCTCCCTATAGCGTTACGATATGAGATCCGGGGTTTCAAACCCTCAGGATATCATTTACAAGCATTACTCACCTCGAACCGGTGAAATCTCTAGCCCGTGTCGCCTTTGCTCTTCAAATCGGCCTCCACGCGCGTCGAATCTATCAAAAATTAGAGCGAATACATCACAATATGATAAGGGAACAATACCCAATCGAAAACAATCGAGAAATAGCAAAAATCTAGAAACTAGCAAAACTCGAGCACCAGGCCCGCTTCTCGAAAAATTACAAAACTCACATTACCGGATTCCTCGTCTCGCCACGAGTCCATACATACCAAGAACTCCCAAATCCGAGCTCAAAATGACCTATCAAATACCAATTTGAAATATCAAAAACTCAAGCCCTAGTTCATCAATTTTAGGCTTAATTTCCATGAATTTGTACACCAATTTCACATTATAATCGAGTTTTAAGTTCAAAGATCTTACCTCCAATCAATCCTCTTCGAAACCCTCTTTATTTGCTCCCAAAAAGCTCCCAAGATGCTCAAATATGGAGGAAAATGACCCAAAAATCGCGGATATAAACTCACTGCCCAGATTTTTTGGAATTACTGTTCACGCGCGGTTACTGTTCACGCTGCTAAAAAAATACAGCAGCCTCCACAAAAAATTGTGGCACTTTTATTTTTCACTAAAATGGCTCTAACTCCATCATACGAACTCGAAATTCGATGATTCTTATTCCTATGAGTCACAAATAATAATACGAACATAGTCCTTCAATCAAAACTCAATTCGGAGCTCGTTTGCCCAGTTCAATACCCATTTCGCTCGTTAAACAATTAACTCGTGTTTCGTATCAAAAACCCAATCGCGACTTGATTAAATTAGACCAAAATTTTCAGATCAGTCCTATAATTCATTATCAAAATTCCAGAAGTCTCGAAATCAAATTTGGATATCTAGAACTAAAAATGAACTTTTAAAATATTACATGCTTATGCTGAAAACGGTAAAAATCTTCCAAAACTTATCCGAGCCTCATGGGATCCCAACAAAGTATACTAACAAGTCCCATAATATGACACAAACTTAGTTATTCCTTCGAATCACCAAAAACAACGCAAACATACTAAATTCACCTCGGATTCAAGCCTATGAACTTTGAAACTTCTAACTTTCACATCCGATGCCGAAACACGTCAAAACTAGTCCGAATGACCTCAAATTTTGCAGACAAATCCAAAATGACATAACGAAGCTACAGCAATTCTCAGAATTCCATTCCGACCCTCGGATCAAAATCTCACCAATCAACCGGAATTCGCCAAAATACTAACTTTGCCAATTCAAGCTTAATTCTACACCGGTCATCACAAAAATATTCCGAACACACTCCTAAGTCCCAAATCACCTAACGAAACTATCCAAACCATAAAATTAGCATTTCGAGCGCTCTAACACATAAGTCAATATCCGGTTGACTTTTCCAACTTAAGCTTCCTTAAAAGAGACTAAGTATCTCAAACCTTACCAAAATCATTCCGGAATGACTTCGAATTTTGCACACAAGTCACATTCGACATTATGGACTTGCCCCAACTTTCGAAACAACATTCCGACCCAGATATCAAAATTTCCACTTCCGGTCGAATTTTCTCAAAAACATTTAAATTTCTATATTTAGCTAATGACTTCAAAATGATCTCCGGACATCCGAATTCACTTTCGATCGCGCTCCCAACTCCAGAATCACCATACGGAGCTATTCCCAGATTTGAAATCTCAAACGGACATCTATAACACTGAAATGCCTTCCAACCCAAATTTATGAAATTCTTCTAAAATACTGATTTCCACAATATATGCCGAAATGCTCACGGGTTATCCAAAACCAAATCCGGACATACGCCCAAGTCCGAAATTATCATACGAACATGCTGGAACTTTCAGATCCCAATTTCGATGTCGTTTACTCAAAATTCCAATCTTAGCCATTTTCTTCAACTTAAGGTTGCCGCAATGAAAAGTTTCTTTCCAATTTGACTCCGAATTTCCCGGAATTCAACTCTGACCATACGTACAAGTCAATATACCTGAAATGAAGCTGTTCATGACTTCCAACTGCTGAACGACGCGCTAGAGCTCAAAACGACCGGTCGGGTCGTTACAGTCACTTACTATAATCATCTAAAAACAGGCATTATGTCTATCAGAGTTAACAATGTTTTATGTGTCACACGTGATGCCGTATAAAAATACATTTGTTAAAGTTTGTTGCTCCAGCAAACACATAACTATTCTATGTTCTAAGTTCTATCATTAATCATATCTTCAACTATATTTAACTGTGTAAAACTGTGCATATAAAGATATAGCATACAAAATGATATTATATAACACAAGAAATCTAATATTATATGTGTGACAACATCAATTCAATACAACTTTGTGAATTTTTTTTTCATGCAGTACAAAGCATGAAACATTTTTGCTAAATAATACAAACGAAATTAATAATTGTCATGCACCTTAGCCTTCCATGTTATTAATCGGTATATTGACAATATTTATCATGCAATAAAAATAATGTATTTACTATTGAGTATTGACGGGTAATCACTCCTGGTTGCGCATATTAGTTTACAAAACATAGTTATCATTAGCATTTCAAACAACTTTCATACAATATTTGAAAATATAAGTGTAGTAATAAAGAGCAATGATATCCAAATTAACAGTTAAGTCCACATTTTAATGTAAGACTGTGTGTTGAATGAGTCGATGTTATATTTATATGTGTTACGTTATCTTGATAGATTTAAAGCCTTGAATCAACGAAAATATTGTTAGTAACTCCATCAGTTTGTTATTTACATTAATAAGAACCAGTATGTGTGTTAAAGAGAACAAGAGAATAGTATGGTGTATTTTTGATTTAATATGAGAACATGCTAACAATATTACGTGCATTATTTAATCAAAACGAACTAATACCATTTCATAATAATGCTAATTGATACTAATGTAATGACTACTACTCATGTAAAAAAAAATGTGATTACATGATGTTTATTCACTAACTACTATAAATAGGCAAAAATAAAATTTAAACTACTTAATTATCTTTAACCACGGATCCATCACCGATCAAGTTGTCTATTTTTTCATGAGGGTGCTCAAAGAAGTCTGCCACATCCAAGTGGGTGATGTCAAAATCATTGCCAGATACAAAATTAGCTTCAGGGCCTTTATTCTTTAGAGATGCTTGATAAAGCTCAACCAGTGTCTTGGTACACGACAAATATTTGCCCAATGCTCTTTTCCACCACAACAATAACATTCAGTTTCTAAACCATTTGCCTTTGGCTTCTCATCTCCTTTCCACTTTTGGTGGTTATTTTTCTTTGAGGGGTGATTAACACCAGAAAATTTCTTCCTAGTCCACTGCCACGACCACGATCACGACCTAGAATAGGGCCATGGCCATGGCCTTTTCCACGCTTAGCATAATGGGAATACACCTCATCCACTTCAGGCAATGGTGTAGACCCAGTGGGTCGATTTTCGTGATTTCTCATGAGCAAGTCGTTATTTCGCTCAGCAACAAGGAGAAGAGAAATCAACTCAGAGTACTTCTTGAAAACTTTCTCTCTGTACTGTTGTTGCAAGACCATATTGGAGGCATAAAACGTTGTGAACGTTTTTTCAAGCATATCATAATCAGTACTCCACAAAGTTTCAATTAAGAAGTAATGCTGATCATCGCAGAATTATATTCAGAAATAGACTTAAAGTCTTGGAGCCTCATATGAGCCCAATCACATCGTGCTTGTGGAAGAGTGACCAACTTTAAGTTGTCATATCTTTCTTTTAAGCCATTCCACAAAACAAATGGATCTTTGACTGTGAGATATTCTATTTTCGAGCCTTCATCAAGGTGATGGCGCAAGAAAATCAAGGCCTTAACACAGTCTTGGGTGGATGCTTTATTTCTGTCGTTAATGGCGTCTCCAAGACCCATTGCATCTAAATGGATTTCAGCATCCAACACCATGTCATATAGTTCTTGCTCGAAATTTCAAGGGCAACGAACTTTCTTTTCAAGTCATAATTAAAAAGAGGAGGAAAGTTATACGTTAATCTTCTCAAAGAGCTTCTTGAGACGGTAGAGTCTCGTACTGATAACGTGTGATGAAAACAATAAAAGAAGAAGAACAATATTACAGAGAAAGAGAGAGAGGAAATTCTTAGTGATTTTTGGGATGATTTACAATAGGGTAAGACCCTTCTATTTATAGGAGAAAAATAACTTAACCACGAAGTAAAACTCTTTACAAGATAGATATTCACCCTAAATAGAATTCTATTCATAACATTTCGTTATTTTTTAAACTTTTTATTTACGGAGGAAATACTTCTTTCTTGACATTCCTCACTTTTTTCAATATAACATATTCTATTTAAGTTTCCTAACATAATTCTTTTTTCCCTATTGGCTTTTCGTTTTTCCCCTTTTTACCAAAAAATAGAAAAAAGGTGGAAATAAAACCAGACTCTGAATTCATTAAGAGATTTTGCAAATTGCCTGGTTTATTTTTCTGGTAATAAGTAATTTCACTTATTATGTGGGAATTACATATACTCAGGGGCGAACGTAGAGGATATTTAATAACTTTATTTGAATTCAGTAATTTCAACTTAATATATGTTTTGCTTTTTCATTTACTCTCAAAAATAGTAAAGAACTATTATGCGAGTTCCAGAAAAAATGGCTTCACTGGGGCACATGATTACCACGATATATGGCTTTTCGATGAGTTTCACTGGCCACCTCAGGAGAGTAGTGGATATGTATATTAAAAATCCACCAAAGTATAAATAGTAGTTTTGAAACTCAGTAAATCAAATGGATCGTGGTAGAATTCCAAATTTAAACTCAGTAGAAATTTTGAACATCTAATTATTTTTTAGATGAGCTTACAATAGTGCACTCAAATAGCTTTTAGTATACCACGGGTAGCCAGGGGCTGTGCCGAATCCCAAGCTTCTCTTCAGTGATCAGTAGACGTGGAGTACTGCTACTCGTTAGCTGTTAGCGAACCAGATTTGTATAGATCATGACAAAAAATGAATCATCAGACTGATTCTCAACAGAATCTATATCTATCGAAAACAAGAAAGAACCCTTACAAGTTACAACGACGACTCAGTGTATTTTCACAAATAGTATCTAAAAAATCCTTATTTTCATTTATATATATAGTTGTTGCCGATATATAAGGTGCCATAAATAAATAAATAAATATATATATATATATATATAGGAATCTCTGAGATCTTATATATAGCTGTTTAGTGGTGTACATAGGTAGGATTGATTCGAGCTTTTAATCACCAAACCACATTGATAAAGTCGGATTTTTTGCTCTTAGTTTTTCTTGGGAATTTGTGCTCCAAAAATTTCCTTGGAGGTGAGTTATGACATTGTACTAAAATATTCAACAATAAAGATATTAAAATTGCATAAATAAATATTATTAATAAGCTATAATAAAAATAAATATAATCTAAAATTACTAAGTTGCTAAAATAAGTACGACTAACAAGAGTATTATTTTTACATGACTAAACACTATAAAAAAAAAAAAAAGTTGTGCAAATTATCTAATCCAAGAAAAAATTAAAAAGAAAAATAGATATCCAACACTATTGTTTTTTATTTTTTGACAAGCAAAGATAAGTACTTATATATAGTTAAGTCACATAGTTCGTTACATCATTCTCAGTAATAGTAGTACTGAGAATATTCATATTGCCCAAGCCGGCAAGATTACACAAAACAACAGTAGAAAGTTTCTTAACTAGATAAACATGGCCAAACCTATCTGTATCTAGCTTAATTAAAATATAACTAGGAGGCCTAATTAGTAGTTGATGATCAGAGGACTTCTGCAGTGCTTCCTTAGCTAGTCCATGCGCCACTTGGTTACCATCTCTGTAGTTATGGATTATTTTCGGCTTCCTCAGCTGGTGCATTAGCCAATTGCAGTAGTTAACAATCATAAAGTTAGATTTATTGTCATTGTTTAGTGATTTGATTACCTCCGTAGAGTCCGTTTCTATCACTAGAGAATTGAAACCACGAGATAAAGCTATTTGTAACCCTTCTTTTAGAGCTTCCAGTTCCCCTTAAAGTGGAGTTGAGGCTGGGCAATGGTGTGATATTCCAGAATCCAATGACCATGACTGTCCCTGAAACAGCCTCCCAGACCTGCTAGGTTTAGGTCTCTGTTGAAAGCTCCGTCTATATTTGTATGATTTTTTTCGGTAAGCAATTTATATTCAGTGGCTAGTTCGACTGAGCTTGGAGTGGATAATTTCAAAGAGGTGTTGTTCACATTATTATTATTGCGATTTAGCCAAATGTTCCAGACAACAAAGGGGAAAAGATCAGTCCATTTATGGAGTATTGGTGGTTGAAGGTCTTGTAGGAAAGTTAACCGGTGGTTCGAGCTAGCATTGGAGTTATTATAAAACAGTAATCTAATCCAAGCTTCATTGACAATTGGGCATTTAGTAAAAATATGTTCCAAATTTTCTGTGTTGGTTTTGCACATAGGGCACATAGGGCCAATATTGATCCCTATATAATTTAGGTAGGCACGAGTTGGAAGTTTGTTATGAAGACATTTCCAAAGGAAAATTTTAATCTTGTTTGGGCAGTGGAGTGCCCAAATCAAATCAAAATTTGCCAAACGAGGGCTGATAGGGTTTACTAGGTTATAGCAACTTCGTGAAGTGAATTTACCGTCTTTAGTCAAGGTCTAGGAGGCCGTGTCCCTAGAGTACATCTTTGTATTGATTGAGAGAATGCTATTTTTTAAGGAGTCGGGGAGGGTGAAGGGTATCTTCCCGAAGTACCATTTGTTGTTAGCCTAAATATCCTGTATTGCGAGGTTTATAAATTCTTTACTGAGGGGACCTATTAGGAATGATCTAAGGTTAGAGAAGTGAGGAATCTAATTTTAGTCCCAAACTCCTATGTTAGAGTTAGTATTGAGAATCCAGTTTATGCCCTTGTGACATACCTCTCAACCTTTGGTAATATTTTTCCAAACGAAGGAGCAATTCTTAATATTCGAGATATGGCTTGTAACGACCCAAAGGGGTTATCACTTGTTTTAATTAATTATGTGCTTCTGAGGCCTTAAAACCTCATTTAAAATTACCTCAATTTGCGTGCGCAATCCGAACGCATAGCCAGAAAGTTTAGATGTGAAATTCTGTGAAAAATACTAAAATTTGATGTTAAAATGAATAAATTTGATTTTAGTTAACATTTTAGGTAAACGGACCCGGAACAGTGATTTGACAATTTCGGACGGTCCGTAGAAAAATATGGGACTCGGGCGTATGCCCGAAATTAAATTTCGAGGTTCCGAGCCCGAGAAATAAATTTTAAAAAAAAATTATCTTTCTAAAATTATTAAGGAAAATTAAAATAATATTTGATTAGAACGTGTTGGTATCGGGCCCGTATTTTGGTTTCGGTGCCCATTACAAGTCTTATATATGCTTTAAGTCATTTCTGTAAAATTTGGTTGAAAACGGACGTCGTTTGACGTGTTTAGGACTTAAATTGGAAAATTTGATGTTTTATGAAGTTTGAAAGAATTCTTGGATTTTGAGGTGTAATTCGATGTTTATGATGTTATTTTGGCGATTTGATCGCACGAATAAGTTCGTAGGATGTTTTTGAGGTTGTGTGAGTATTTGATTTGGAGCCCCGAGGGCTCGAATGAGTTTTAGATAGGCCAGGGGTTGCATTTTTGAACATGAAAGTTTGCTGGTATAAACTGACCTGCAGGCTTCGAATTTGCGAAGCCTGGCTCGAAAATGTGAAGGTTTTCTCGCAAATGCGAGATATACTCGCAAATGTGAAGGTGCCCATGATGGCTAGGGATCGCAAATGCGATCGTTATGTCGCAAATGCGACCATCGCAAATGCGACCAAGGTCTCGCTAATGCGAAGGTCCTGAATTTATGAAGCGTTCGCAATTGTGAACAGTGCTTCGCAATTCCCATATCCGAGGGTCGGGATTCGCAATTGCGAACCCCTGTTCGCATTTCCCATATCAGATACCTGCAATTTTCTATACTTAACCGATTTTAAGTCATTTTTGATACCATTTTCAAAATACAACTCCTTTGGGCGATTTTCCAAGAATAATCTTCTTCCAAATTAATTGTAAGTTAGTTTTTACTCATTTCTTTCAATCATTTACATCTTTTAATATGATTTCAATGTAAAATCAAAGATTTTCATGGGGAAATTTGGGTATTTTGGGTAGAACCTAGGTTTTTCGAAAATTGGGGATTTGAACCTCAATTTGAGGTCCGATTTCAAAACAAATAATATATTTGAGTTAGTGAGGGAATGGGTAGTTGGGTTTTGGTTCGAACCTCGGATTTTGACCACGTGGGCCCAGGGATGATTTTTGACTTTTGGGTAAAACTTTGGAAAACTTATTTTCATGCATTAAGGTCGATTCATTTAGTGTTTATTAATGTAATTAAGTAATTTGTGATTAGATACGAGCGAATTGGGGTGGAATCACGGGGTAAAACTATAATTGAAGCTTGAGTTGTATTCAAGGCATTGAGGTAAGTGTTTGGTCTAACCCTAGCTTGAGGGACTAGGAGTTGGGTCTTATTTTCTAATTGCTTCTTATTGAGTACGACGTATAGGTATGGTGATAAGTATCTATACATTGGTGTCTAGCATGACCGTGAGTCTTTAAATCGTGAATATCTTGATTTCGTTGTATTTCTCTTGCCTTGGTAATGGTTCCTATTTGTTGTGAAAAGCTTGTGAAAGAAATTTTTGACCTATGAACAACGAGGAGCATTAGCTCAAGTTATATTACAATTGTGAACGTATATGAAATGGTTGAATCCTTTGGAGCATTAGCTCAATTGGTAAAGTAAAATACGAAGCAAAAATGAAAGGAAGAGAAAGAGTATTAAATTGTACCCTTGCCGGGATATTGTTGTTTATTGATTATTTACCCTAGCCGGAATTTAATGGTTTAATTGTGTTCCCTTACCGGAATTTCTATTACTATTTTGTTTATTCCCTTGCCCCTTGTTTATGATTATTGTTTGGGTGAAGAAGAGTGTTAAAGAACGAAGGGTGATGTCGTGCCGCACGATGTACCATTCTGTGCTGATTCTATTGATTATATGTGAGGAAAGAGAGTAAAAGCATGAAGGGTTATGCCGTGCACATTTTATTATATTATGCTTGGTGATGATGAGAGTAAAAGCACGAACGGTGATGTCGTGCACATGTTGCTTTCTGTTTTTTTATTAATATCCGAGTTGTGTTATTTCCTTCGTTACTGGACGACTTTTACTTGAAATTGTTATTTCCCCCATTGCATGCTCCCCCTACCATATTGATTACTTGTCTCTGTATCTCGATTCCACTGTATATGTATATATAACTGCATAGGTTAATGTGGCAGTCTGGTCTAGTCTCGTCACTACTTTGCCGGGGTTAGGCTAGGCACATACCAGCACATGGGGTTGTTTGTGCTGATGCTACACTCTGTGCTCTTTTGCACAGATCTAGGTGTCAGAGCAACCTACGATGCGCAGCAGTAGTCAGGGAGCCAACCTTCAGTCCGCGAGACTCCGAGGCAGCCTTGCTGGCGTCCGCAGGCCCGACGTCTCTTCTTTCAGTTTTCATGTTCTGTTGACATTTGTATTCGAGACAAACTATGTCCTTTATTTCAAACTCTTATTTGTAGTAATCCTAACAGTCCGTGTGTTACACCAAGTACTGGGTAGAGACTTGTATTGGCTTTCTAGACGTTGTTTTTATATTTAGTTCAGACTTATGCTAAATTTTATTTTTCGTTGTCTTTTAACTTCTTATTCATTGATAATTTAATTATTTAATCATATATAAAACGAGATAGGTTAATATTTGCAAAGGCTCTTGGTTTGCCTAGCTTCCACGAGTAGATACCATCACGACCCCCGAGGGTGAGAAATCCGGATCGTGACATGGCTATATAAGGAAGATAGCATCAATTTTCAAGGTGAATTTTTCTGATGGATTAGCCTCCAAGCTAGGTTGGTTAAATTAACCAAATTTTTATCCTGAGCTGCTTGAATACCTAAACCTCTACGGTCTTTTGGAGAGCAGACAATTTTTCAAATTAATAAGGTGAAGTTTCTTTTTACACGTAGTGGTAGCCCATAAAAAATTCCTTTGAATATTATCAGTATGCTTGAGAAAGTTAGAGGGCAACATATTATATTGCATAATATGGTTTGGTAAGCTATTTAACACATATTTTACTAGGGTTGCTCTACCAGCTATATTAAAGAAATTTGATTTTCAAAGAGCTAGTCTGTTATTTAAGTTATCCAGAATAAATTGATAGTCTGATGATTTAGGCTTGGAATTAGTAATTGGGAAACCCAAATACTTACCAAAATACCTACTAGTTTTGATGCCAAATAGGTTGGATAAATAAGTTGATGTAGGAGTTGGACAGAATTTAGACACAACTATTTTTGATTTTAGGTAGTTTATTTTTTGTCCTGATAAGGAGCAAAAGTGTGTAAGACATGAGAGAATGATCATTGGAGAACACCTATCCATATTACACATTAAATTTAGGTCATCTGCATAGAATAGGTGGGAAATATGATATTTGTCCCTCCCTAGTTTTATTGGGGACCAAAGATTAATGTCAACCATATAGGAAAATTTCTAGTACAATTTAATTGAATATCTTTTATTAGCATTAATATTAACTACAACACTTATTGTAGCATTCAAGAATTATAAGTCCAAGTTTAAAACAATGAGTTTACCATATGAGTATGTTTCATAATTAATACGCATCCCTGTACCTCTAAGGACTTTTCGAATTCTTTCGGCAAATAAGGGAGGGAGACCATCTATGAATTTGGCCTTCCAATGAGTACTATTACTCTCTGGTAATTCCATCACTCTAGATAAGAAAACATCTTTGTACCATCTGAAAGATGTAAGAGTTTTACATTTTAGTTTTTCCACCCCAATAATCTTTTCAAATGGGGAAAAAGATAAAGTAGTTTATTTTACTGCTTTTTCCAAATTATTTGAAAATGATGTGGCTACTATTACAGCCAAAAACCTGAATACTTTGCTTACTCAGAATAATTATACTAATATGTATGTTAGTATTCTGGGAGAACAATATTAAAGATTCTCTTTGCAAAATTATGAAAATGTTTAAGAAATATTTACAAACTACACTACAACATTATATATATATATATATGTCACGACCCGGATTTCACAACGTCGGGAGTCGTGATGGCGCCTAATGTCAGAGCTAGGCAAGCTAAACAATACAACATTTCTACTGTTTTCATTCAAACAATTATAATAATCTGAGATAACAATCAAGGAGGAAGACTTATAATACTTACTTAATTGCAAACGAAAATGCGGAAAATTTCAAAATACACCTTTACCCAGTATCTGGTGTCACTACTCACGAACTGCTAATTGAATCAACTTGAATGCATGAAAACGAATTTCCTAAGATTTTACTCAAAATTTCCCAAAACGCCCCCGGACCCACGTGGTCAAAACTCGAGGTTCGAACCAAAACCCGGTTACCCATTCCCCTATGATTCCAATTATATGATTAGTTTTGTAATCGGACCCCAAATTGAGGTCCAACTTCCTAATTTTTTTGAAAACCCTAATCCTTAACCAAACCCCAATTCCCTTTTATGAAAATCCTTGATTGGAGTTGAAGTCATATTATAAGATGTTAAGGAGTGAAGAAAATAAGTTAGAAATCACTTACCAATCGTTTTGAAGAAGAAGAATTATTTGGAAAATCGCCTCTTATTTTTGGGGTTTTGAAAAAGTGTAAAATAGCTGAAAATCTCGGATTTATATGCTTTAATGAATGCTGCCGCGGATCGCACAAAAATACCACGCGGCCGCACCAAAAAAGAGAAAAAAATTGGTTCTCTAAACCTACCCAGCGCGGATCGCACTGTTTTGGTGCGCGGCCGCGCTGGTGGGCCTGCACTTGACCTCTCTGAACCTAGCCACGCGGACCGCACAGAAATGCGCCGCGGCCACATGGCTTCCAGCGCGGACCGCACTGATTTGGTGCGCGGCCGCGTTGGGTTGAACTTAATCCAGCGACTCTCTGAACCAGTCCACACGGACCGCGCAAAAATGCACCGCGGCCACGTGGGATCTGCTACACTGCCACATCTGATATTTTAAGCCTAAGGCCTTCCGGGACCTACTCAAAATTCAACCGAGCCCTCGGGGCTCCCAACCAAACATACACATAACTCCAACAACATCCTACGGACGTACTCGCGCGATCAAATCGCCAAAATAACATAATTTACATAGAATAGAGCCTCAAACTCATGATTTTTATTTCAAAGTTCATTAACCTTCAACTTTAGACATCTAGGTCCGAAACACGTCAAACGACGTCCGATTTCGACCAAATATTTTACAGATAGCGCTTAACACATATTTAAGACCTATATCGGGCGTCGGAACCAAAATACGAGCCCGGTACCTATATTTTTTAGCTCATTTTCATTCCTATTTTTCCTTAAAAATTTCAGAAAACAAGTTAACAGAAACAAAATTCTTTTACCGGGGTTCTGGACCTCGGATTTTGACTCCGGGCACATGCCCGAGACCCATATTTTTCTACGGACCTCACGGGACCATCACATCATGGGTCCGGGTCCGTTTACCCAAAATATTGACCAAAGTCAACTATATCAATATTAATATTATAATTCTTCAAATTTTCACAAAATTCACATATTTTAGCATAAAAACTTTACAGATTCGTGCCCGGACTGCGCACGCAAATCGAGGCAACTAAAAATGAGGTTTTCAAGGCCTCGAAAGCACGGAAAAAGGGAAAAATACGGTGATGACCCCTTTGGGTCGTCACATTCTCCACCTCTAAAACAACTGTTCGTCCTCGAACGGACAATA
>MU750426.1:254040-290573 GCA_026770625.1 Nicotiana glauca | reverse complement strand
ATCATATATATAATCAAAACAACATGAAAATGTGATTATTTAGGGCGTGATCATAGTCAAATTCATCTATTATCAAATAGTATATCAGATTATCAGTTCAGGAAGGATGTTGTGAAAAATAATATCCCGCCTAGGAATAATATCCACGGTAAATAAAAATAACATGAGAGAGTTAAAACGACACTAATTCTTTTAACGGGGTAAAATAAAATATTCGATCAGGGAAATATAATATCACAATAATATTAAAACTTAGTAATATCAAGAGACTTTTTTTTTTGTTGGAAAGATAATTGCATTAATCACAAAAGTGTCTACAGAGAGGTTGATACCGTTTCATCTAGGTTATAGTTTAAATTAGTTTCATCAATACAGAAACTACTACCTCTAAAACTAACACTTTTATCCAGTGCATTACCACTAGAGGTAGCTGCATCTTGTTGTCGTTTGTCCTTGTTGTCTTCCTTAGACGAGTGTCTCCTTCTTGATCCCTTTAAAAAAGATATTGATAAAATCTGGTTGTTATTCAAAAATGGTTGCAGTGGTAGAAGAGTCCATGCTGCACCCCGCTTTTGCTAAGCCATCAGCCACCCCGTTCCCCTTTCTGTAGATGTGCATGATAGGTGGATTAAGCAACAGGTCTAGGAGGTGCCTGCAGTCATGAATTAAATTAGTATAAAAGGGGTTATCTTTTTGTAACATCGTGACTACCTCTGTTGCCAGTTTGAGTCCGTAGAATAGAGCTTGTAGTTTTGTTTGGACAATATTGTTGTTGTCCAAATTCCCTGCAAAACCTACAATCCAATTTCTATTGGAGTCACGTATTACTCCGCCTATACCTGCTTTATGGGTTAATGGGATTATTGCCCCATTCGTATTTAATTTATTGTAATTTGGTTTTGGAGGGATCCATTTTATGGGTTGCAGTAATTTTTATTTTGTTGCTCTTGCAGCAAGATAGGCTAATTCTAGAGCATGATTAGTAATCTTTTAAGAGTTAAGTTTTTTCTTGTATTATTGAAGTTGTCGTGGTTACGAATTAGCCAAATTTCCCATAATGTCTAGGAGAGGAATGTTTTCCAATTTATAAGGTGAGGCATATTGCTGTAATTTATGTTCGTTATTTTGAGTATCCATTGCCAGGATTATGGGTATCGATTAAAGTGATTGATAATATGAATTAGTCCAAATTCATTCCGGATGTGAGCTATATATTGGAGATAGACGTGGTTGATTGTCTCTGTTATTGCATGGCAAAGTTGGCATTGGTCATTGATTGTGATGCCTATATGATGAAGATAAGATTTTGTTGGGAGTCTATTATGCATGATGAGCCATAGAAATATTTTTATCTTAGGAGGTATTTATATTTTCCATAACCAAAGATAAGGATTTTGGGATTCCTGCCTTTGTAATTTATTTTGTAGTAAATGGGAGTACATTGACTGAACAATAAAAGTTACAGTAGTTGTAATTCCCTAGGATAGAGTGTCTCTTTTGGTTGTGTAAATGGGTATATTAACCCTATTTAATTGTGTTTTAAAATTATTGTTCACATTAAAAGGAATTTGTGCCCAATTCCTAGTATTATGCTCTCTGTAAGTATTAATTTTTCAATTTATATGAGCGAGAGGTATAGGCCCATGGAATAGTGATCTAATAGTGGTATTGGGAGCAATCCATCATTTTGATCAGAAGTTTATGTTTGAGTGTGTCCTTATTTGCCATAGGATGCGAATTTTCCAGTTTTGCCATCCTAACATAATGTTCTTCCAAACATATGATGAACTTTTATTTGCATGGCTGTTCTTGTATTTATGAATAAGAGTGGAAGCCCATAAGGATTGGATATTGAAAAAGCCACCATGCCAAGCTAGCCAGTGCCTCATTTTTTTATTTAAGTTTTTGCATAGCTAAGCCTTTTATGTTCTTGGGCATTGTTACGATTTTCTAGTTTACTAAGTGAATTTTCCTTTTTTGTTGTGTACTTCTCCAAAGAAAATTACGCATGTATTGTTTCATTTTTTTTAGAATTAATTGAGGGATTGCAATAAATTGCATTATGTGAGTTGGTAAACTTGATAGTGTGGCTTTCATAAGAGTTATTCTCCTAGGGAGAGAAAGAAACTTTATTTTCCATCCTACCAAGCGAGCTTCGAAGTTATCTAAGAGATATTGGATGTCTGATTGTTGAGGATATTTTTGGAACATTGGGAAGCCTAATTTTTTCCCAAAATATTTCCCTTCACGCATATTAAAGGTTGCAAGGATGTTGGATTTTGCTTGAGTATTACAGTTATTGGAGAAGAAAATTCTTGATTTATGGAAGTTGAGTATTTGTCCTAAAAGCTTAGTAAAGGTGTTGAGTGTATCAATAATGGTGGTGTAACTCTTATCTTACACTGTAGAGAGTAATATAATGTCGTCTGCAAAGAATATATGTGAGAGTTGCGGTCCAGATTTTGAGATGTTAATAGGGTTCCATCGTAGGTAATTTATAGATTGGAATATATTCCTAGATAGACGTTCTAAGCACATGATAAATAAGTAGGGTAATAATGGGTCTCCTTGACAGATTCCCCTAGTGGGATGAAATAATTGAGTGGGTGATCCTTTTATCATGATACATATGGACGATGTTGTAAAGCAGGACATGAGAAAGAAATATTAGATTTTTTGGCAAGTTGAAATAGTGAAGTGTACTATGGATGAAAGACCATTCGATCTTGTCAAAAGCTTTTTCTAAATTTAATTTGAGTAACATGAGACATATTCGTCCTTTTTTCTTCTTTTATAAGTGTTGAAGTATTTCTTGTACAATGATAGCATTATCTGAGGCCCTTTTTCCCTATTAAAAACTGGATTGCGCGGGTCCAATTATTTTATGTAGAAGAGTTTTGAGCCCGTTAATAATAATTTTTGTAATAATTTTGTAAGTTGCGTTACATAAACTAATGGGCCGATATTGAGTGATTGCTATAGCGTTCTTTACATTAGGAATTAAGCACAGATAAGTTGTGTTAAGTTGTTCTGTGATTTTTGCTGTCTTGGAAAGCATTATGGTAACATTGAATAAGTGATGGACTTACATGTTGACAATAAGTTTGAAAAAAATATGGGTGAAGGCCATGAGGCCCAGGTGCCTTAAAGGGTTGAAAAGAGAAGACTGCTTGTTTGTTTTCATGTAGGTGCAGTGGTTTAGCTAGATGTTGTTAATCATTGTAATTTAATAAGTAACTTATTCGAGAACTTTTTGTGATATGCTTAGTGAAGCACTATTGTGTGATAAAAAGGTCATTATAGTAGTTGATTATGAAGTTGTGTCATTTTCGTTTGATCAAAAGTCCAATTTCCTATACTATCTTGTAGAGCATTTATGCGATTATGTCTACGTCTTTGTAAGGTAGACATGTGAAAAATTTTGGTGTTTGTGTCACCATCATTTAGCTACTGAATTCTAGATTTCAATTTCCTAGAATCTTCTTCTTGCCTAAGTAAATTGCTAACTCTTTAGTTAGCTGTATTTCTAGGTTTTGAAGGAAGTGGCTCGTAGGATAGTGGATTGAATTCTGTATACCATTGATTCTAGTTAAAAGCTTCCCTTTTTTTTTTCTGAAAAGGTTCCCAAAAGTATGCTTATTCCAATGAGTAATATTATCTCTAAAAATTTTCATGGCTTCTTCTAAAGAGGAGATATGTTGCCATGATTAATGAATTATATTAATAAGGGAAAGGTTTGAAGTCCAGTTTTTTTCAAAACGGATAAATTTATTTCTAGGGACTGTATTTTATTGAAGTGTGACCAAAATAGGGCATTGGTCAGAATATGTGCGTGGTAGGTGTTGTACTACCGTTTTCGAGTAAATTTGGAGCTAATCAGAATTAGCGAGTATTCTATCCAATTGCTCTAGAATAGTATTCACATTCCTATGTTTGTTTGTCCATGAATACCTTTTACCCTTAAGTCCTAGGTCAAGTAAGTAACAATCTTTTAGACAATTAGCAAAGGAATCCACCCTTGAGTTATTAATAGGATTACCCCCAAAAATTTTATTTTGTCTAATTACCTCATTAAAATCCCCTTCAACTAGCCAAAGGCCCTTATAATAATCATATACAGTTCAAATTTTGCCATGGTAAGCCACGTGAATGAACAATATTATTTGCATAAATGGAAGAAAACAACAATTTTGTAGGGTTATGAATTACCTGGATCATGCAGTGCAATTCCTGTGTAGTCATGGTGAGTACATCCACAAGTACCAAATCTGCATTCCATAGTAAAGATATGCCACCTGACGTTCCTTGTGCCTCAACTTATGCCATGTTGGAGAACTTAAAATCATTTTAAGCATTGTAAGATCATGCATTCGTGTCTCCAGTAGTGCAAGCTGGCTTGTAATTGTCCAACAGTGATCTAAACTGGCATTAAAATTATACATTATATGAGCCTCTACAGTTCCAAATGATTAAATTCATGATAGGTTGGGTGTTTTGTGGTGCATCTAGATCAGCTGTGTCAGTTGTGGCTCCCAGTGATGCCGGAGAGTTCTATTGTGGAGTAGGAGTCAGTCTCAGAGATGGTATGATCATCGTCAAGTATTTTCTCTCCTGTTGATTTTGATTTACGCTGAAGTTAACACTGCATGTGGTGAGGTCTGGCGGGCCTTTCAAAATGATTTTTTTGTATACTGTTCTTTGAGGTTGTAGAGGTAGAAACCCATTAGCCAAATGAACTCCATTCATGTTTCTCGCATTTCCTCTATTATTTGTACTAATTCCAATCTTGTTTGCTCTCCTGGTTCGTTGGACGATGGAGATGGTGTCATTTGGGGACTGATAATAGGTGACAATGGTTCCTGAATGCTTGTGGGTGTCAAAATCATCTCCGGTGGGAAGAAGGTGTTCATGTGTTGGAACCAAAGTGCATATATCATTCCTGTGTGATGTTGAGGGTAGAAAGGAAGAGCCCCCAGAACTTGATGGAAGTTGTGAAGAGGGGGAGTTATGGGGTGTGCCCAGGGTGACTGGGTTGATGTTGAGGCCCTTGTCTTATCCAACACTAGGGGTTTGTGGATGTTGGACCATTGTGTTTGAGCTACTGCCTCCATCCCTAACCTCATCCACTCTGTAAAAATCTCCGCTAGATGGGTAGGGTTTTGAACTAGGGGAATGATCTCTTGGTTGTTGAGTTCCATCGTGAAGATAAGTGAGTAACCTTGAAGTCCCATCTCGAGCCATGACTGTAGAGAGTACTCCAAAGGTGGTGTTAGGGAGGTGTAGATCAGTGGTGTAGTCGGGTTGGGATGGGGTGGACCGCTCATGATCAAACATGATAAATTGAAGTGTTGGTGGTTGAGTTGGTGGTTTTCTCTGAAAGTGGTATACCAAGTTTTTTTGCATGGTGTTCAGAGATGGAAGTGTTGTTTATTTTTGGTTGTGGAATAGGTTGTTCCTATGTGTTAATGTTGTGTGGTGTTGTAGTTTCTATAGGGGTGATAACTAGAACTCTGGGTGGATGTGGCGTAGGGTTTAGGGTAGATTATTTCATATCACATGGAGGGATATGATTATTTGACAGTGGGGGTGGAGAAGAGTTTAGTTGAGAAGAGGAAGGTAACATAGGGATTGGCTGTTTGGGGGTGGCATGCAATGAGACAGATTGTAAGTGGTCGGATATAGATTTGGTGGATTTTGTGTGTAAAATGTCAATGTTTATGGATGAGGTGACGTGTGTAGAGAGTAGGAGTGGAGTTTGGCAGTCCAATTGTACTGGCTAACGTGGGATAGGGGGTGGGGATGTGAGTATCCATTAGGTCTTCTATAGGTGTATCCTGGCCCGTAATATTACGAGTATTGTAAGTGTTTGTACGTAGTGGTGCATTATTTTTTTTATGAGAGGCCTTATTTAATTATCATTAATGATGGAGTGATTAGTGGTAATACAATCCTTAGTAGGTACTAGTGGGTTAGGGTCCATTGGGTCAGCTTCTACTGTCTTTGGATTCAATTGGTTAGTGCATGGTTTTTGTATGGGCACATGCCCTTGATGTCCATTGTTTTCTGTAGTGTCTAGATTTATGAGTTTTGCAAAAATGTTAGTAGTCACTATTGAATTAGGGTTTTTAGACATACATGTGCGAGCCTTAGCGAGTTGCGTGGCCACTTCCTTACATGTGCTCGTATGTTCAGGAAGTGGTTGATTTGGGCGTCCATCTATGTGGCTATATATGTGGGTTTTGCTGTATTTAGTTTTCCACTTTGAGTCCTTTCTTCAAGGAATAGTTATATGGGAGGTATTGAGACGTATAGTTGTTATCGAGTTTACGGGTGGTGTTTGGGAAAATTCACAACTCCAACTTGCATGGCCAATCTGCCACACCTAGTATAGAGGAGGTTGAGTCCTTCATAGAGTACAACTTGCTTGTGGGTGCCTTGATGAACATGTCTTTTAAGAATCTTTTCCAATGGCACCTTAATGCATATTCTAGCATACCTGCCTCGTGTAGTAGAAGTGGTACAAGTATCAACTTTTAGTAGCTTCCGATCTTGTTTCCCACTTTTTATAGAATTTGAAATTATAGAATTTGAAAGCCATAAAACTCGATGGGTAGTTCTGGTAAGCGTACCCAAAGAGTAGCATATGTTAGCTGGGAATTTGAGGAAATAAACTTGGGTTCCCAGCAATGAACAGATAGGAAGTGGTTTAAGATGAAACAAGGCCCTTCGTGTAGAGCCTTATACATATTTTCATCATGGCAAACTTTGATAAGGAAGAAGTTACATCCGAAATCGATGAGATGGATTTCCTTTGTGGGTTGCCAAGTAGTCATTAGTTTTTCCGCGAGCAGTTGGTGTCCAACTGTTCGACCAAAGACCTTAACGATAATGGAATTTTTTCAAGGAGTGTATAGATGAGCTTTGTCTTCCGCTGTTAGAGGTATAAAATCATCGGAGTCATTTTCATTATTAGTTTCATCAGTTAAATCAACAGTAGTGTTGATAGCTTGCGTGTTTGAAATGTAAGTTGGTAGGTTCAACTTCAAAAGAAATAAGACTCTTTATATTAAACACCTTATTATGATATTACCTCTACTCTTTATTTATCTCACAGAGTACTATCTGTAGTTTACTCTTACTGCTTTCTGCTTCTCTCATTTTTGGTGTGATGAAAATGTGGATACATCGTCCTTATTTATAGGTTAATGGATGCATAAAAAATTAATCAAAATTGGTTCAGTCTCCTACTTGCCAATTTACAAGATTGCAAATTGGTTAATAAGTTGTTCTACCACCCAAGTTACTTTTTGTAACTTGTTATAACAAAACTTCTTACTTTGTTCATTTCTCTTCTCCTTGTCCTTTTTTTCTTATTTTGGATATTTTTTTGCTTTTCATGGAACTAATTTCTACAAATTTTTCCCTTAATTTTGATTTTTATTCATTTCATTTCTTGATCTTAACCACTGAAAATCTATAAACTTGAGAGGCGTTGTAAAAATATTCACAACTTGATCATGATATTTCACATATTCGAGCTTGGCTTTTTTCTTGACAATATATTACCCTTTTTTTTAGCCTTTGGCCACAAGTTTTATCCTTGTGTTTCCATACTTCTCCATCAGCATTTGTTTGTGTCTTGTATACCTACTTCACTCCAATTGCTCGATGACCCTTGGGAAGAGTTGTTAACTCCCGAGTGTTGTTTTTCTCTATTGACTTGATCTTTTCCTCCATGCCTTGTCTCCACCTTTTTTATGTAACAGCTTCATCAAGTTCATTGATTCACTATCAGCAAAAAGAGAATAAAAAAATAAAAATTAGTAACTTCTTTTGTGCCATCATAGAGCTCTTGTATACCGTTCGTCCTGTGCAGTTTTTCATTTGAAATTTCTCGAGAAGAAGGGGATGCAACATTAGTTGGTGAAGGAGTTAGAGTTTCATCTTGGATAGGTTCCACAGTCTCTGGTTCTTTTTCATCACCAAAGTTTGGAAGAAAATCATATGAAGTTTCTTCTTGAGCTTCCAATTTTATGTCAATTCTTCATCAAATTCAACAACATGAATCACCACCACCTTGTCGTTGCTTGTGTTATATAACTTGTATCCTTTTAAACTCATATCATATCCAACAAACAAATTCTTCGTACTTCGATCGTCAAGCTTTGCTCTCCCTTGTTGTGGCACATGAGCATAGGCTATGGTTCCGAAAATTATCAAACGCTTGACAGTTGGATTTCTCCCACTCCATGCTTCTTGAGGGATTTGATCTCTAACATTTCTTATTGGAGACCTGTTACTCAAATAAACTGGACAAGAATTAGCTCCGGCCCAAAATTGCTTGGGCATACTTTTAGCTTTCAACATAAATCTAGCCATATTAAGAATCGTTCTATTCTTTTTCTCTGCAACTCTATTTCTTTGGGGCGAATAAGGTACTCTTAGAGGGCACTAAATTCTATGAGAGTAACAAAAGTCATTAAATTCTTTTGAAGTAATTTCACCTCCTCTATCGAACCTTAAAACTTTCATTTCATAAACACTTTTTTTCCAATAAGTGCTTTATAATTTTAAAAGCAGTAAAGGCTTTAGATTTATTATTCATGAAATAAACCCAAGTCTTTCTACTAACATCATCAATTAACAGTAGAAAATATTTACTTTAACCAAACGAAAGTGGATTGATTGATCCACACACATTAGTGTGAACAAGCTGAAGTGCTCTTGGTTGCTCTTGACATGGTCTACTTCGGAAAACTTCTCCTCGCACGTTTT
This sequence comes from Nicotiana glauca, assembly GCA_026770625.1. Lineage (NCBI taxonomy): Eukaryota > Viridiplantae > Streptophyta > Magnoliopsida > Solanales > Solanaceae > Nicotiana > Nicotiana glauca. The sequence continues at coordinate 281,798 of MU750426.1, read as the reverse complement.
TACAGAAGACAAGCTTCACACAATTGATTGGGATGGTTGATTGATGGTCTCCCATGCACCATGTTCTTTGATCCCATTGATGTGAGCGCTTCAAAATTCAAGTGCCCAAATCTCTTCTTCCAACACCACGATTCATCTTGACATTAGACTCTAATTTCGTTATTAATCTGAAAAATCTGGCAACTCAATTCTTAGTAAAATGCCCATAAATTCCTCATACGATATCCACATTTGACGATTCTTTTTTATATGGCTCTGTAATTACGATAATCGTCTAATTCTTCAGTCAAAACAAAAATCATAGCTAATTTGCTTAATGTGGTACCATTTATACTTGAAGAAACGATGTCAAAACATAAGAAAACAAGCGCAATACAGCCCAAACCTATCCAACACTCACCAGAGCCCCTCTTGACCCCGTAAGAACATACTAACAAGCGCTACAACATAACACAGACCAACTCGAGGCCTCAAATCATGCATAATAACATTGAAATGCTGAAACGCACCTCAAATCAAACTTAATGAACTTTTGAACTTTCGACTTCCAAAAACTCGCACCGAAACTTATCCAATCAATTCAAAATGAACTAAAATTATCCAAACAAGTCGTAATATATCATACGGAGCTATTCGTGCCCCAAAAATACCGAGCGAAATGCAAATGCTTAAAATGATTGGCCAGGTCGTTATATTCTCCAGGGACTTAAATATATGTTCGTCCTCGAACGTGCCAAGAGATATTCCTAAGACGTCAAACCGCCATGTAACCTTACCATGCACATACCCAAGGCTGATCCCGTCAACCAATTCCATATAGACTAGAAGACACAACATAACTGAAGATCATTATTTCAACCTTAGTCCGTAAACCACAAAAATAAATTTTCAATATCCAGAATTTACTACAAGACCCGAACTCGCATCCACCCATTGTATCAGCCTGAACAAGTTATATCAAGTCATAACCATAACCCAAGATGCAATCACCCAAGATACCATACGACTTCCATACTCGTAATAAATTTTCTGCTCGCAGTAGTTGCTCAAAATAACCAAATACCGGTAATAAACCTCATGTCAAACAAAACCTCATTCTAAATCCTTTGTGTACTGCTAATGATGAAAAAACATGCAGAATATCACAACCATTCATCAAATCAACCAGTTGTGGAACTCACTCTCCTACGATAAGAACTATAGCAAATTTCGATGCCGATCAGCAACAATATCCTTCCAAATAAACCGCAATCACATCCGATAGCACCCATTCTAGGTCTGATGACCTCATCTCATCTGACATAATCACTACAGTGAAATTCCACATCCATACAATCTAAATCCAGTAAGCAATAATCCCAATGTACTCAAACCATAGAAAATGACTCAAACGAGAGGACAGTCCTGGAAGCTTAACACGTACTATCATAACGAAATACCAAAAATCCATCACACATCATAGGACCATCACACGAATCTAACACAAAGGTTCATACCTCAACATAACTCTTCTGCAATGTATGATCCAAATACTGGTCCATGGCATATACCTAAAGCCACCTTGCTCAAAATCAACAACCCCAAAAAATTCGACATCAAGCACCCAAAGTGCATTACCATAACCCCGAAGAAGCAACTGATATAATACTACAGAAAATCCTAAAGAGCATAACCAATACGCAATCAATCATGCAATACCCAAATACCCGTCTCGCTCAAATTCCGCAATAAGTCCCAATTGAGTTGCACCATGTGTGAATATAACCAACGTATAACAACTCCTCATAGCATAGAAGATTAACTGACAGATCATATCATGACACGAATGAGGTTAAAAATAACTAAATGGCACATCCCTCGATCATAGAAGTATGGAGCCAACCAATCCGACTCGGTGTATAATACACATCTTAATTGGGCATACCAATGGACCCCAAATCAACTCTGGTCATTCACAAATTGATAAATAACCCTCCGAAGGTCCACAATAACCTAACCATAACGCATACCATCCTCTGACTAGCTTTGTCCATATTTTCATAGTTCACAACCACGAAACAATTTGCTCTTGAGAACTCCATTCTCCAAATCCATAGAACACACGAATCACTATATCTAATCCCCAAGTCCACCGCCCGAATGTCTAGCACATCTCTTATACACGATCATCCTATGAGGAATACTTCTAAAATTCTTTTGTGCCACAAAGAAAAATTTGAAGATCAACAGTCGATGAACTAGATGAGCACCACAATACAAATGAAGTATCCATAAATCAAAACAGCTCGCCCCTTATGAATTATATACTGTCATAATGCCATACCAAATAGTAATGCCATTTACCTAGTAATCTGAAACCGTCTATGTTGCATAAGAAATTACGTCCTTCTCTTCAAAACCAAATCGTGACCTTGAACTTGCCAATTTCAATCCTACACAACACACTACATATACCATGCCATTATATGAAAAGTGTGAGAACTTCATAATCCACTCCGAGTGATGAGCAACTACATACAAAATTCGCCAAGAACCTTCCATTTGATCCTATCCAGGAGAAAGTCACAATACTCAACTTATCCCATATACCACTAGGAAATGTACATCTCAAATCGTGATAGAAACCATCCAGAACTCTCTGAAGCCCATTTGCACTTAACCAAGCCGTCAAGACTGAATCCCTCTAACTCAACCAAGTTACACAAGCCATCAAAACCTGAGAGTATAGCAACGAAACACATGTAGAAACTCACTACATCGTAAGAACCTAAAGAGCCAATCACATCTATTACCATGATGATCCAACCCGTTACTAAGCTATCCTATTTCTCTGAGTTCCATCAAAACTGCATTCAAATTGATACTTTTCCTTGATAAAAACACTACTATCCTCAACCAAAACTTTCCACACGAATATTAGTATACGACCACACCACCCTAAGACTCATAAGCCGATAAGTTCGCTCTTAAGAAGCCCAAAAGTATCACAACCTAGATACCTACTTCGAAGAGACCTTCTGTGGATCTAAAGATATTCATCTTACCTTCCTAATACTAAAATGTAGAATACATAAGGATATAGAAATGCCGTAAGTCTCGACATCATCCAATGTAAGTCTTAGTTTCTAGCCATATGCAAATCCTGAAGATTCCTGATTGCTCCATATTATTCTTGAACACATTAGAACCATTCTTGAGAGTCATCCACTCTACTCAAATCTCAATTAGACTAATCAAATAGATCAAAAGACCTATGCCTCATTAGCACACCAACACCCAAGGAAGTAACCCCGCCTTAATGCAACAAAATAAGTTCCCGCTCCATGCACATTACATCCTTCTCCAATAACAACTCAAATCATTCCGTGATTTCCATATACCTAAAGAGTGTAATACTACCTGTATCTATAAATTACCTAACTCTAGTCATCCTCAATCTCACCCTCTACAGGACATAACTCATTCACAAGTATACCTCAAACTGAAACCAATACAACACATAACTATGTAATTAACTTATCAACAGCGGATTCCCCCACTTGGCTCAAAGCAATAAATAAAGAAAAAAAACATAACTAACAATGCACATACTTTATTACAACCATAATACCGCAGTGAGATTCAATAAATCATTCATTAGCTTGTATAACACAAACTCTCTTTCATCTCAAATCATCTGTCGCATTCGCCCTTGTAACAGTCAAGAAAGCTCTCACAAGCAATCCAAAATCAAAATTGCAGCACATATAATGCACCGGTAAATAAGAACTCACTACAAAACAACATAGAGATCACAGAACCTCAGAACACTTCGTAAGAGATAATCCACCTGCTTAGCGTCAAACTGACATCTTTCCATACCTTTCCGTAGTCACAATTACTACTAAATGACATAATCTTCAAGATTCTGAACTCATCAACAAGACATGACAATCTAATTTATTTCTCAGTTAAACAACGTGAATGATTCCCCAATATGCTCATAACTCGATTCTATATGTCACATCAAGGTAGAAATCAGCCACCCAGTAGTCCTTTTTACATTGCAAGCAAACTCTTCTCGTCAAATCCAACCCATATGAACAGATGTTGCAGTCATATCATACACATCACATAGCCATCCGGCTATAAATTCCAATAATAGGAACATTATCGAACATATAAATGTAAAAGCACATTCTCACACAATTAACACCACTATGCTCAAGCTAAAGTCAAAACCCGACCTCAAGTCCTCCTAACTGACCTATCATCAACACACTAAAATCTCATCTTGCACCTCATCTAGAGAATCACAAGTCGTCTATGCACAGTTGATACCGAGCACTCATGTGCGCATGCGAATGCGTGGAAGGAATTTAAAGGATTATGCTTCAAGCTGGATCAATGTCGCACGATAAGGAACAAAAGATGGGAAGTATATCCTATACGCCTTCTAGCCTCTCTAAGATATGTTTGGAAGTCATCATACCGATACCCAAGACTCTACTAGACACTTGTTCATGACTTGTAGAACCCTAATCCTAGAGCTCTAATGGCAAACAGTCACGACCCAAAATTCACTAATAGTAATGGCACCTAATCCAACCTGCTAGGTAAGCCAACTATACTATCTAATTCCTATAATATTTAATAAGGCAATTTAAATAAGAGAACTATCCAAATCTTATACACATTCCCAAGGACCGATAGTACAAATCTTGAGCTTCTAGGAATAGAATTTACAAAGCTGATATGATGTAAATACATCTTTTATTTGAAAAGTACATAAATAGAGTTTTATAAATCTACGACTACCATGAATAAGAGGTATCTGCAATCTGAACGCAGGTACAACTTCAAATCCAGTAACCATCGAAAATAACAATAATAACAAACCATCTGCACGCAATGTGCAGAAGTGTAGTATTAGTACAACCCACCCCTTATACTAGAAAGTAACAAACCTAATCTTAGGTTGAAAGTAGTTACTAGCTAGAACATAGGTCATGTGACGACCTGACCCATCGTCTCATAAATTACCGCTCCATTTTCCCTATTTTCTGCTTTTTTATCCTTCATTATCCGTGTCTTGTGTGATCGAGTTGGTTTGGAGAGGTTTTGGCAGGAAATGAGACACCTAGTCTCTTTAAGGAAAGCTTAGTTTGGAAAAGTAAACCGGATGTTGACTTATGTGTTAGATGTCTCGGATGTAATTTTTGATGATTCAGTTAGCTTCGAGGGATGATTTTTGACTTAGAAGTGTGATCGAAAGAGGTTTTGGAGGCCTGGTGTAGAATTAGGCTTGAATTGGCAAAGTTGGTATTTTGGCAAATTTCGGTTGATAGGTGAGATTCTGATCCGAGAGTCGGAATATAATTCTGAGAGGTGCTATAGCTTTGTTATGTGATTTGGGATGTGTGTGTAAAATTTCATACCATTCGGAGGTGTTTTGGTTAAATTTTTTATCGGATGCGTGTTTCAGATGTTTTTGAAGAACATAGGCCTGAATTCGATGAGAAAAGATGGTTTTGGTGTTGTCAGAGGTGCTTTGATGATTGGAACAAGTTTGGATGATGTTTTAGAATGTGTTGGTTCTTTTAGTTGAGGTTCAGGGGGCCTCGGGGTGATTTCGGATGGCTAACGACAAGAGTTTTAACTTGTGTTGTTGTAGATTTTCTGATGGTTCAGGTATTTTTGCACCTGCGGTTTGGAGACCGCAGGTGCGGTGTCGCAGATGCAGAGTGAAGGTCGCAGAAGGGTAAAAGGAAAGATAGGCTGGGACCGCAGATGCGGCCAGGTGGGACTTAATGAAGTTCCGCAGATGCGGAGAATCAACCGCAGGAGCGGTACCGCAGATGCGGTTTGTCTGGGCAGAAGGTATTTAAGTTCTTCTTTGTGAATTTAGAAGGGTTTTTCATTTTTAACATTGGACTTGGAGAAAAGTGGGCGAGTTTTGAAGAGGGATTTCAAGGAGCATTGTTAAGGTAAGGATTTTGGACCTAAAACACGATTCTATGGTGTTATTTCATGAATTAGGACTGAAAATTTAAAGAGTTAATGGACTAAAAATGGAGGTTTAGGGCTTAAACTTAAGAGAGCTAAAATTGAGGATTTGAAAGGTCAATTGAACTCTGATTCTTGTGTTTTTGATATGTATAAACCCGTGGGGAGATAAGGAGTCTAATGATGTGAAAAGTTTTGAGTTTCGAGAAGTGGGCCCGGGGCTCAGGTTTGATTATTTCGGGATTTTTCATATCTTTTGATTGTTTTCGATTGGGTTTTGTTCCCTTAGAATATTGTAACTTATTCGTAGTGGTTTTGGTCATATTAGACGCGCGAGGAGGCCGATTTGAGAGGCAAGGGCATAGAGAGCTAGAGTTTTAGCCGGCTTGAGGTGAGTAGTGAATGTAAATGATATCTTGAGGGTTTGAAACCCCAGATTTGCATATTGTAGTGCTATATTGAAGTGAGACACGTGCTTGATGATGAGCACGGGGTCGTTTACTATTGTGGATTGGGACTTAGTCCATCCCGAGTGATGTTTTACCGTGTAATTGATTGAAACTTATTTGCTGTCATTATTATTTGGACTAATTGTCATAATTGGGCTTCGTGCCAGCTATTTGAACCCCTCAGGGATTGCTATCATTGTTTTCTCACTATTTTGATATACTGCTTCAACTCAGTCCCGTTGTTTAATACTGTTTTACAACTCAGCCACTTTTTCTTGGATTTGAAACTTAAATGATATTTTTAATGATGTTTTGGGCTGAGAACTACTATTTTATTATGGCCCAAGGAGCTTATGTGATTTTTGGACTGAGTATGGGGTCGGGCTACGTGACGCAGCAATATTATATTGATATTGATATGAGGTCGAGGGCCTAGTTGATGGACCAAGATGGCTTGTTATTGTGCTTGGGCCGTAAGTGGCCCCTCCCGAAGTCTGCAAGCCCCCAACGAGCACCATCGATAATAAATAAATAGATCGGGCTGCACGCCGCAACGGGTACTAGAGGGTGCCGTATTATGTGTTGATTTTTCCTTATATATATGTCACTTAATTACTTAATTGTTGTAGAATTTCTACATTTCGATTTCATTGTTTTATTGATTTCATTCCACTTGTTTGTAACTGCCAAATTATAGATTACTTTTCCATGATTTCTTATTCTCAGTCATTATTTATGCTTAATACTTACGGGGTCGGAGTACTCACATTACTCTCTGCACCTTGCGTGCAGATCCAGGTGCATCTGAGGCCGAGTGAGGACTTTCTATTGAGCAATACATATCCGGGAGCATCGAGGTAGCTGCAATGGCATCCGCAGACCTGATCTATCCCTTCTATCCTTTGTTTTTATTTCATATACCACTAAAGTGACTTGTATTAGATTGGTAAACCTGAATTAGAGGCTCATACTTGTGACACCGGATCTTTTGGGCTATGTAGAAGAATTATTATTTGAAATTCCGCATGTTTAACTGTTATTCCAGACTTCTAGTATTATATCTTGGTAATTTATCTACGTTAGTTAAAAACGAACTGTATGAGAATTGGGTTAATGTTGTTAATTGGTCAGGCTTTCCTAGCAGTGTGTTGGGCACCATCACGATCGGGGTTAGGCTCGTGACAAGTTGGTATCAGAGCCTAGGTTACTTGCTCTCGCAAGTCATGAGCCGGTTTAGTAGAGTCTTGTGAATCGGTATGGAGATGTCTGTATTTATCCTCGAGAGGATGCATGACCTTTAGGAAAAACTTCATCTTCTTGAATTTCTTATCGTGCGAACTTGTTAATTCCAGTACTAAACTTTTATTTATTCTATTCTCTCACAGATGGTGAGGACTCGCGCTACCGGACAAGGCGGACGACCCCCAAAACCGCCCACTAAGGCCACCAGAGGCCGTGGACGCGGTCATGGTCATGGCAGAGGCAGAGTAGTCGGGGCAGCACCTATCGATCAACCAGTTGGCCAGCAGTGGATACTTCAGCAGCACCTGTTCAGGCACCAGCTGTGCCTATCGTGATTTCGGGTCTTTAAGAGGCCTTGGCAGAGATGTTATCAGTTAGCACTAGCCTGGCTCAGGCGGTTTCAGCCACCACAACAGCAGCTACTTCACAGGCCGGTGGAAGCAATTAGACCCCCACTACTCGCACACCTGAGTAGGTAGTGCAGAGATTTCAGACGTCGGGAGTACCTCCAGCTTAGCCGGTTGCACCAGTTCAAGAGTTCGTAGTTCCAGCTATGCCAGATGATGAGCATCACCGTCTTGAGAGGTTTGGTAGGCTCCAGCCTCCGGTATTCAGTGGCGCTGAGGGCGAGGATGCCTAGGGCTTTCTTGAGTCGAGTGGTGTGGCATTTACCACGTTCCAGTTCTTGGGGGCTGCTTTTACTTGGTAGGAGGATTTTGAGAGGCGTAGGACTATCAGTGGAGCACCCCTTTCTTAGCAGTAGTTCTTCGCTCTCTTCTTGGAGAAGTATGTACCACAGTCCCACAGAGAGGAGCTGCGTAGATAGTTCGACTGGTTGTAAGGGGATATGACCGTGACCCAGTATGAGATGAGGTTTTCACATTTGGCTCGTCATGCTGTTTGGATGATCCCGATAGATCGTAGGAGGATCAGAAGATTCGTGGACGGCTTTAACTACAATCTCTGTATTCTGATGACTAGAGAGAGAGTATTGGGTTCTACATTCGAGGAGGTGGTCGATATCGCTCATAAGATTGAGATGGTTCACCATAGAGAGCGAGAGGAGAGGGAGGCTAAGAGGCCTCAAAGATCGGGCAGTTTCAGTGGTGCTCCGTCTAAGGGCTATTTCCAGCATGGTAGAGGATATTCTTTCAGGCCTGCTCAGTCGGCCCGTCCGGAGTATCTTGGTGACTCTTCAGGCTGTGGTCATCATAAATCTCAGCAGGGCCAGTCTTCACTCAGCACCCTCCTAGCTCAGAGATCATCTCATGCCCCATAAGCTCAGGGTTCTTCTGCACCGAGTGTATCTGCTAGTCACTCCAGTGTGAGGGGTTCCCTTCAGTCCCTATCTCCAGCACCGAGTAGTTGTTATGAGTGCAGAGAGTTTGGACATATGAGGAGGAAAAGTCCTCGACTTCGTGGTGATCAATCTTAGCAGAGAGATCAGCCCTCGACTTCTGAACCAGTTACTTTACCACCTGCCCAGCCAGCCAGGGGTGAAGGTCAGGCAGCCAGGGGTCTCCCCAGAGGTGGAGGTCGATTAGGAAGTGGCCAGGATCGTTTTTATGCTATTCCAGGTAGGAAAAATGCCATCGCTTCAGACACTGTCATTACTGGTATTATTTCAGTCTGCCACAGTGATGCCTTCATATTATTTGATCCCGATACCTATTTGTATGTGTCTTCATGTTTTGCTTATTATTTGGGTACGTCCCGGAAGTCTCTTTCTTTACCTGCTCATGTGTCTACCCCGATGGGTGATACTGTTGTCGTGGACCGTGTGTACCGGTCATGTGTCGTTATTATTGGTGGTCTAGAGACCGGATTTGATCTATTACTATTAAGTTAAGTGGACATTGATGTTATTTTAGGCATGGATTGGTTACCTCTGTGCCATACTATTCTAGACTATCATGCTAAGACAGTCACTTTGGCTATACCGGGTGTACCGAGGATCGAGTGGCGTGGTGTGACTGACTATGTTCCAAGTAGACTGATATCCTTCTTAAAGGCCCGGTGTATGGTTCGTAAGGGTTGTCTGTCATATTTATCCTTTGTGCCGGATGTTGGAGCTGAGACTCCTAGCATTGTTTCTGTTCCAATTGTGAGGGAGTTTCCCGACGTATTTCCTGCAGACCTGTTGGGCATGCTACCGGATAGGGATATTGATTTTGGTATTGATCTGGTGCTGGGCACTCAGCCCATTTCTATTCCTCCATATCGTATGGCACCAACGAAGTTGAAATAATTGAAGGAGCACCTTCAGGAACTCCTAGAAAAGGGGTTCATTCGGCCGAGTGTGTCACGATGGTGTGTGCTGGATTTGTTTGTGAAGAATAAGGATGGCACAACGAGAATGTGCATTGACTATAGGCAATTGAACAAAGTAACAGTGAAGAACAAGTATCGCCTGCCTTGTATTGATGATTTATTCGACCAGCTTCACTAAGCGAGGGTGTTCTCTAAGATTGATCTCCGTTCGGGCTATCACCAATTGAAAATCAGGGATTCAGATATTCCTAAGACTGCTTTCAGGACTAGATATGGTCACTATGAGTTTCTTGTCATGTCTTTCCGGCGAACCAATGCCCTAGCAGCGTTCATGCATCTGATGAACAGTATATTTCGGCCTTATCTGGATTCTTTTGTTATTGTGTTCATTGATGATATTCTGGTATACTCACGTAGTCAGGAGGAGCACGCAGAGCATTGGTGAGTGGTATTGCAGAGATTGAAGGAGAAGAGGATTTATGCAAAGTTCTCCAAGTGTGAGTTTTGGCTCGGTTCAGTGGCTTTCTTGGGACACGTGGTGTCCAGCGAGGGTATTCAGATTGATCCAAAGAAGATAGAGGTAGTTCAGAGCTGGCCTAGACCGTTCTCAGCCATAGAGATTCGTAGCTTCCTTGGTTTGGCGTGTTATTATCACCGGTTTGTTCTGGGTTTTTTCCTCTATTGCATCGCCCTTGACCAAGTTGACTCAGAAGGGTGCTCCATTTGCATGGTCAGACAAGTGCGAGGAAAGCTTTCAGAAGCTCAAGACAACTTTGACCACAGCTCCAGTATTGGTTTTGTCATCAGCTTCAGGTTCATATACAATATATTGTGATACTTCGCTAGTTGGGATTGGCTGTGTATTAATGCATGAGGTTAGAGTTATTGCTTATGCTTCTCGTCAATTGAATCTCCATGAGAAGAACTACCCTGTTTATGATTTGGATTTTGCTGCTATAGTTCATGTGTTGAAGATTTTGAGGCACTACTTTTATGGCGTGTCTTGTGAGGTATTCACTAATCATCGCAGTCTTTAGCATTTGTTCAAGCAAAAGGACCTTTATTTGAGGCAGCGGAGGTGGCTAGAGTTGCTTAAGGATTATGAAATTACTATTCTGTGCCATTCGGGAAAGGTCAATGTAGTGGCCAATTCTTTAAGCCGAAAGGCAATGAGTATGGGGAGCTTGGCGTACATTCCAGTTGAGGAGAGGCCATTTGCAGTTGATGTTCAGGCCTTGGCCAATCAGCTTGTTAGATTAGATATTTCGAAACCCAGCCAGGTGTTAGCTTGTGTGGTTTCTCTCTTTTCCTTATATGATCGTATCAGAGAGCGCTAGTATGATAATCCGTATTTGCTTGTCCTTAAGGACAGGTTCAGCATGATGATGCCAGATATGTGACCATTGGTAATGATGCTGTGTTGAGGATGCATGGCTGTATTTGTGTGCTCAAGGTGGATGGGCTTTGGGAGTTGATGTGGGAGGAGGCCCATAGCTCGCGGTATTCCATTCATCCAGGTGCCGCAAAGATGTATCAAGATCTTAGACAACACTAGTGGTGGCCGAGGATAAAGAAAGATATTATGGAGTTTGAAGCTCGGTGTCTCATTTATCTGCAGGTGAAATATGAGCATCAGAGACCGGGTGGCTTGCATCAGCTAATGGTTATTCCCAAGTGAAAGTGGGAGAGGATCATAATAGATTTTGTTACCAAACTCCTACAGACATTGAAGAAGTTCGATGCTATTTGGGTGATTCTAGACAGGCTGACCAAGTCCGCGCACTTTATTCCTATCTGTACTACTTATTCTTTGGAGTGGCTGGATGAGTTATATATTCGGGAGATTGTTTGGTTGCATGGTGTCCCAGTTTCCATCATATCAAATCAGGGCACTCAATTTACTTCTCAGTTTTGGAAGTCTGTTTAGCGAGAGTTGGGCACTCAGGTGCAGTTGAGCACAGATTTTCATCCTCAGATGGACGGGCACTCCGAGCGCACCATTCAGATATTGGACGATACGCTACGTGACTGTGTTATTGATTTCGGAGGGTCATGGGATCAGTTTCTACTGCTTGTAAAGTTTGATTATAACAACGGCTACCAGTTGAGTATTTAGATCGCTCCGTATGAGGCTTTGTACAGGAGGCGGTGTAGATCTCTAGTTGGTTGGTTCGAGCCCGGTGAGGCTAGGTTATTGGGGACAGATTTGGTCCATGATGCTTTGGATAAAGTGAAGGTAATTCAGGAGAGTCTTCGTACAGCGTAGTCGAGGCAGAAGAGCTATCCGGACCGGAAGGTTCAAAATGTATCCTACATGGTTGGTGAGAAGGTCATGTTGAAGGTTTCGCCTATAAAAGGGTGTTATGAGGTTCGGAAAGAAGGGGAAATTGAGTCCGCGGTTCATTGGTACTTTTGAGGTAATTTGGAGGATTGGGGAGGTGGCTTATGAGCTTGCCTTGCCACCCAGCTTGTCAAGCGTGCATCCAGTTTTTCATGTTTCTATGCTTCGGAAGTATATTGGAGACCCGTCCCATGTTCTTTATTTCAGTACGGTACAGTTGGAGGGTCATTTGACTTATGATATAGAGCCAGCAGCCATTTTGGAGCGTCAGGTTTGGAAATTGAGATCAAAGCATGTAGCTTTAGTGAAGGTGCAGTGGAGAGGTCAGCCCGTGGAGGAGGCTACCGGGGAGACCGAGCGGGAGATGCAGAGCATATATCCACACATATTTAAGGCTTCAGGTATGTTTCTTGACTCGCTCGAGGATGAGCGTTTGTTTAAGATGTGGAGGATGTGAAGACTGATGCATCATCTCACAAGTTACCACTCCGTTTTCCCCATTTTCTGCTTCTTTATGCTTCATTATTCGTGTCTTGTGTGATCGAGTTGGTTTGGAGAGGTTTTGGTAGGAAATGAGACACTTAGTTTGAAAAAGTCAACCAGATGTTGGCTTATGTGTTAGAGGGCTCGGATGTGATTTCCAATGATTCGGTTAGCTTCAGGGGATGATTTTTGACTTAGGAGTGTGATCGGAAGTGATTTTGGAGGCCTGGTGTAGAATTGGGCTTGAATTGGCGAAGTTGGTACTTCGACAAATTCCGATTGATAGGTGAGATTCTAATCCGAGGGTCGGACTGGAATTCTGAGAGTTGCTGTAGCTTTGTTATGTGATTTGGGATGTGTGTGTAAAATTTTAGATCATTCGAAGGTGTTTTGTTGGGGTTTTTGATCGGATGTGTGTTTCGGATGTTTTGGAAGAACTTAGGCTTGAATTCGATGAGAAAAGATGGTTTTGGTGTTGTTGGAGGTGCTTTGATTATTGGAACAAGTTTGGATGATGTTTAAGAATGTGTTGGTGCTTTTAGTTGAGGTCCCGGGGGCCTCGGGGTGATTTCAGATGGCTAACAGGAAGAGTTTTGGACTTGTGTTGTTGCAGATTTTCTGATGCTTCAGGTATATTTGCACCTGCAGTTTGGGGACCACAGGTGCAGTGTCGCAAATGCGAAGCGGAGGTCGCAGAAGCGTAAAAGGCACGATAGGTTGGAACCGCATATGCGGATAGGAAGCCGGACTTGCATAGCCATGGATAAGGCTATTAGACCTTAAATACAGCTAGGCAGGACTTAATAAAGTTCCGCAGATGTGGAGAATCTACCGCAGGAGCGGTACCGCAGAAGATGATTTTGGACCGCAGATGCGGTTTGTCTGGGCAGAAGGTATTTAAGTTCTTTGTGAATTTTGAAGGATTTTTCATTTCTAACTTCGGACTTGGAGAATGGTGGGCGACTTTTGAAGAGGGATTTCAAGGAGCTTTGTTAAGGTAAAGATTTTTGACCTAAAACACGATTCTATGGTGTTATTTCATGAATTAGGACAGAAATTTTAAAGAATTATTGGACTAAAAATGGAGGTTTAGGGCTTGAACTTAAGAGAGCTAAAATTAATGATTTGAAGGGTCAATCGAACTCCGATTCTTGTGTTCTTGATATATATAAACTCGTGGGGAGATAAGGAGTCTAATGATGTGAAAATTTCTAAGTTTTGAGAAGTGGGCCAGGGGCTCGGGATTGCTAATTTCAGGATTTTTGATATTTTTCGATTGTTTTCGATTGGGTTTTTTTCTCATAGAATATTGTAACGTATTCGTTGTCGTTTTGGTCAGATTTGATGTGTGAGGGGGCCGATTTGAGAGGCAAGGTCATAGCGAGCTAGAGTTTTGGCCGGCTTGAGGTGACTAGTGAATGTAAGTGATGTCCTGAGGGTTTTAAACCCCGGTATTGCACATCGTAGTGCTATATTGAGGTGAGACACGTGCTTGATGATGAGTGCGTGGTAGTTTACTATTGGGGACTGGGGATTGGGACTTGGTCCATCCCGAGTGATATTTTACCGCGTAATTGATTGAAACTTTTTTGGTATCATTATTATTTGGAGTAATTGTCATAACTAGGCTTCTTGCCAACTATTTGAACCCTTCAGGGATTCCTATCACTGTTTTCTCATTATTTTGATATATTGCTTGAACTAAGTCCTATTGTTTAATCCTATTTTAACCCTCAGCCATTTTTTCTTGGATTTCAAACTTAAATGATATTTCTAATGATGTTTTGGGCTGAGAACTACTATTTTATTATGGCCCGAGGGGCTTATGTGATTTTCCGGACTGAGCATGGGGTCGGGCTGCGCGCTGCAGCAGTATTATATTGATATTGATATGAGACCAAGGGCCTAGTTGATGCCACGAGATGGCTTGTAAGTGCGCTTGGGCCGTAAGGGGCCCCTCACAGAGTCTGCAGACCCCCAGTGAGCATTGTCGATGATAAATGGATCGGGCAGCACGCAGCAGCGGGTATTAGAGGGTACCATATTATGTGTTGATTTTTCCTTCTATATCTGTCACTTAATTGCTTAATTGCTGTAGAATTTCTACATTTCGATTTCATTGTTTTATTGATTTCATTCCACTTATTTTTAACTTCCGCATTATAGATTACTTTGTGTATTCTATGATTTCTTATTCTCAGTCATTATTTATGCTTATTACTCACTAGGTTGGAGTACTCAAATTACTCCCCGTACCTTACGTGCAGATCCAGGTGCATCTGAGGCTTAGTGAGGATTTTCTGTTGAGTAGCACATATCCGGGAGCATCAAAGTAGCTGCAATGGCGTCCGCAGCCCTGATCTCTCCCTTCTATGCTTTGTTTATATTTCGTATTCCCCTAGAGTAACATGTATTAGATTGGTAAACCTATATTAGAGGCTCAGACTTGTAACATTGGATCTTTTGGGCTATGTAGAAGAATTATTATTTGAAATTCCGCATGTTTAACTCTTATTCCATACTTCTAGTATTATATCTTCGTAGTTTATCTGTGTTAGTTAAAAATGAACTATATGAGAATTGGGTTAAGGTTGTAAATTTTGCAAGCTTGCCAAACAGTATGTTGGGCGCCATCACGACCGGGGTTGGGGTCGTGACAGGTCTGGTCCAACACCAATAACTAACAACAGTTCATAACAACGTAGAGCATATAAAAGAGGAAGTACCTCGGAGATAAAATGCTCAACTTTTTCATAGTTTTCCAAAAATAGTTCCTCTTTTTAAGAATATCAGTGAAACTCAAATCCTTTACTGAGATCTTCGTAAAATATGAGATAGTTTGAAAACTGTAATTTTTCTAAAAATCCTTTTCACAATAATAAGATGTTTCATTTTCTTTTCAAATAACAAGTGTGAAATACCTCTCTATGCCACATATCAATGTGTGTAAAAGTCATGAATGACATGTGTCGCGCCCCCTTTTTTCTCGCTGAGTCCGGATTTCGACATTTTGGGACAACTCGTTTCCATTTGGGAAGGGGTATGGAATTTTGAAGAGTCGCCACCTAACGGATTTAAGGTGTGTTAGGGCACCAAAAGCAAATGACTCCTGAACCGTTTTGCATTACTAGAGATTGGGTAAGGGCTCGAACTAACCTTGAGGAGAAGGTGTTAGACACCCTCGAGGTCCACAATGGTGGTCCCGGCTAAACTCAATTTAAGTAAATTAGTTTTATGAGGAAATAAAGCAATTTAGACAAATAGAGATTATTTAAATGGGAATAAGGGGTCCTAGGTTTATTAGCCTATAGGATCACTTCTGTGCAATACTCGGTAAACTTTCCTCAAGTATAGGTGTTACGTGTAGCATTAGCGCACAGGTCATCATATTCTTTTACTACCCAATTACCCTTCCCCTTTGTTTACTACCTAAGCATTCTAATAACATTGAATACGTATGTTATGTGTGCGCTACCCATCCATTTCCTGTGGCCTTGGAGTTGTTTTGGACCTCTATTTAAGGATGTTCTAGACTAACCTGTGTTGTTTTAAAAGTAGAAAACTAAGCGACAAACAAAAATCCAAATAGGACTATCACATAAAGATGCAATTAAGGGTCTCACATTTACCTCCACAAATAGACAAAACAAATGCACACCTCAAACAAACAGTTTTTAAACGATTTAGACCAGGACATCTAGATGAGCACAAAATTAGCAGCAGTTTTATTAAGGCGAGTAAATACTGAACCAGTCCACCTACTGATTTTATTACTTACTGAATCTTGGAGATTTATGAACATTCAAACAAACACATTTTTGGCAATTTCAAGATTTTAATTATCCTACAGGCTTGCCATAGCAATGATCCTATAGGCATGATATCTAAATGTGTTATAAACCAGTGACTAGTTTAAACAGCGGATTTTATCCATTTAGACCCTATAGGCATGTTGTCTATGTGCTAAAAATGATTGCAAGCATTACAAAACTGATTTTACGTATTTATCTCTATGAGTAGTATATCTAAATGCAGAAACTGAATTTAAACTCTTATAGGCATGGTATCTAAATGTAGAAATTAATTTTTGAAACCCTATAGGCATGGTATCTAGATAACATCAGTTCCTATAGATAGGATCTCTATTATTCATGCATAGACAGAACTCTTGGAGCGCATTGACATGAGAACGGGTCATTCAAACAGCCAATAGCCTATAGACATGGTTACTAATGTACATTGGATTAAAATATACATGCAAGTCCTATAAACAGTATGTATAATGTGCATAAATAAACGTAAAACCCTATAACAGGATTTCTAATATGCAGAGGTGCAGCACCGAGGTAGAATAATAACGCATAATCAAGTCCTACAGGCATGTTCTCTACCCAATTCCAACTGAGATATATAAAAATCTATCCCAGTTTTTAATAATAACGCAGATAGTTGTTTTTACAAGAATTATTATATAGACTAATATAAATGAATTACATAATGAAAGTCACTATACTATAGAGTGCCTTCAAAAGCCCAACATCCACTTGGAACCAAGCTTCCAAACAAAGCAGCTCTGAGCATAATGATAGTCCGTCCATGACACATAAAGCTGGTCCCTGGTGTGTCAAAGTTCCCAAGGGCCTCAGGGACCTCGGGCTGTGCTTACACCAAAATTAGATGTTCAACAAGGTTCACAAAGGATTATAAAATCATCCCCAATGTGTCAGAGTTCATAGGAGTCTCATGGACCCTAAGCAGTCACACATTGGGGTGGCAGGACCCTAGCTAAGTAGGGGTAGTAGTTGAAATAAATAGGAAGTAGTTTTAGTAAAGAAAACAGTTTGGATTTCAGAAGTTCATAGAAATAGATTACCATATTACAAGAAACACAAGCAACAAATAGTTAGAAGAAGGAGTTCAGCTATTAACTCAAGCAATCAAACTACAGACAGAACAAAGTAACAACTAATTTGAACAAGGTTTCACATGGCCTTAATCCATTAGCTATTACTAGGTGAACAGTACAGGCATATATTAATTAGAGAACAACATGCTAGGATCAAGTTACTGATCTGACAATCATGCAGAAAGGTAGCAAAGTTGAGAGCACAGAAATCATGAATTAATTAGGTTTTTAAGGGTGAACACCTAAAACAGGACAGGAATCATGCTAGTTGAGAAACAGATGGACATAGGTCAAATTAAATAAAGGCAAACATGCTGAAAACAAGAAGTACATAGGTTTAATTACAAGGAAGTAGACATGTTGATTAAGATCCATGAATATGAAGCACATAGGTCTAGTTACATAGAAGTAGACATGCTGGTTAAGATCATGAACATGAAGCACATAGGTTTGACTTACAAAGAAGTAAACAAGCTGGTTAAGACCATAAACATGAAGCACATAGGTTCGACTTATATAGAAGTAGACATGCTGGTTAAGATCGAGAATATTAAGCACATAGGTTCGACTTACATAGAAGTAGACATGCAGATTAAGAGTAATAAACATGAAGCACGTAGGTTCAATTTCACAGCATAATTAATGATAATAGGAGTGGAGACATACTAGTTAGGAAATAGCAATCAGAAAGTTGAAAGTATACAGAATCCAATAGTCTAGCCGTGGCATTCGGTCGGCGAGAAGATGCAACAAACACAAGTAACAAAAAGGTTTGAATGAGAGCAAGAGTTTGTGTCTGTGTGTGTTTCTTTCTGAGTGTGTTCATGTAAGTGTTTGAGTCTGTCCCTTGAAAATCAGAACAAGAAGGGTTTTTATAGCATGCAATAGAGTAGGAAACGTAAGGTAATGAATCAATTACACATACATAAAGTATGAAAAATAAATTAGCAATCAGTCAGGAATCAATTAAGAGGACACAATCAAATAAGAACCACTTAATTTAAGGAAAAATCGCATAAAGAATCAATCTGTAATTAAGATCAAGGTTAATAAGGTAAGAAACAATTTTAAGAATCAATTAGGAATCAGGACACACAATCAAGCCAATAACACGGATACATAAAAAGAGTAAGAACAAGTAAATAAGGAAATATGGGTACTAAATTCAAACCCTAATTTAGGTAAGTAAATAAATTAACAATTTAATTGAAAGAGTTAAAGGTAACGGGCAAAAGACAACATGATAAATAGTCAGAGAATCGAAACCCTAGGATATGTCAAAGACATAGAGATGAAACTTGAAACGGATCGGTCGAAATAGTAAAGAAGTAAACCATAATTGAAAGCATTTAATTGTCTGGACATTTTTATAGATGTCTCGTTAGAAATCAAAACCCTAGGGTAAAACAAAATTTGTTAACAATAATAGTAAAAGTAGAAAAATCTTAAGGAAAATACCAAACAAACACAAAATTGTTTTAGATCGAAAGGGATCTTAACGATTTAACAGAAATAGCTAGGCTTATAAACAGAGGTAAAAAATTTGGTTCGAACTAGAGATTTGAAGCCACGAAAATATAAAAATTATAGTACTTATAGACATAGGGTTGAATATAGGCGGATTAATCAAAAACATGAGCGATTTGAACCAAATCCAGTTTGAATCCCTTGAGATCCCATTAAGTAACATGAAAATCGAATAACCAGTAGAGGTAGGGAGTTAGATAAGACGGTAAATCACCAAATGATTCCATATCCGGTTGAGAATCAAAGGGATTTGGAGGGAGTTTTAAGTGACAATGCTCTTGGGTTTGAGAGCGTATGAGATTGAAGAGAGAAGAAGAGAATTTAGAGGTGGCGTATTTGAGAGAAATGGGTAGGGTTTTGGGTTTGTTGGATTTAAAAGGTAAGGAATAATGCGGACCGTTGATCTCAAAGATCAACGTCCACAATCAGAGTGGGTTTTGGGTCGGGTTGGACGGATATTTGTGTTGGGATGAATGGGTATTTGGGTTGGCTTATGTTAGGGAATTTAATTAAGAAAAAAGGGCTATTTTTTAAATACTCATTTAATTTAATAAAAATAACTTTATCAAATAATTTATAAATGATAAAAATATGATTTATACATGAAAATGATTTAAAATAATTACTTAACATTATAAAAATATTAAAAATCATTTTTATGTGAATAAGGATAATTATGCAAATATATGGGTTATTATTGCATAATATGCAATTATAGTCTTAGAAAAATACAAATGTAATTATAGAATGCATTTAAAATATTTGAACGCTTATGTGGGCATAAATGATGAATTTCGATGATTAGATCATCATAAAGTAATACGAGGGATAATTATTGAATATTAATATAATTAAAAATGCAGAAAGAAATTGATTTAATGCCTTTAAAAATTGTAGAAAAATTGTAAAAATACTTGTGGATGTTTGTAAATGCATGTGAAATATTTTGAAAGTATGTATGCAAGATCCATCTCCAGATATATAAATTCTTCAGACAAGATCCATGTCCAGGGAAGATAGATCCCTCAATAGAATCAACCGCACTCACTAATGGTGTGTACAGACTCCGGAGGGGATCCTTCATCCTAAGCGCAATCACAAGCCAGATCTAGCTATAAATCAATATAACATGCTGTGGCGTGTAGCCTGATCCCATAACTGTCACTCATAATCCGACTCTCGGCCTCACTCAGTCATGAATCTCTCCAATCTGACACATAGGCTCACAATGTCATGAAGACTAAACCGAAACAATGACATGATGTGCCAATGAATAATTACTGAGACTGAGATATGATATAAATTCATGAATATGACTGAGTACAAAATATCAATGAAAACTAATAGGACGATAGCAAGAAATGACCACTATGGGTCCCAACAATATCGGCATAAAGAAAAAACATGATGTTTAATATGATTAACAGCTCAATTATTCTATCACATGGTGAAAGCAAATATATCAACAACATAGGGCCACTATAAAGTGTCATAGAAAACAACAGAGTCACAATTCACAGGGTGCACGCCAACACGCCCGTCACCAAGCATGTGTGTCACCTCAACACCAACCATATAATACGTAATTCGGGATTTCGTACCGTCAGCACTAAGTTTAGAAAAGTTACATACCTTAGACAAGCTAATTCCGATACCGAGCAAGCCAAGCGACGGGCCAAAAATGCCATCTCGCACGTTCCGACCTGTGAACGGGCTCGAAACTATCCAGAAACAACTCAAATACATCAAACAATGCTATAGGAACCAATTCCAATTAAAAAGATCGAATCTTTAATCAAAAACCCAAAATCGGTTAAGAAGCCCAACCCGAGCCCGCACCACAAAACCTGACAAAACACATAAAATCCGATAACTCACTCAATTATAAGTCAAACCACACTATTTTACTCAAATCCGATTCTGAATCTGTTGATACAGTATTTTTTCCTATATATTGTCAATATACAAAATAGCTTTAAAATGGCATATATTTGCATATGTAAGCATATCCAAGTGTTTTATAATTTTTCTGTAATTTTTGAAGGTTTTAAAATGAATTTATTTCCCTTTTTTATCCTTTAAATCCCGATAATTATGTCCAAAATTATTATTTTTAATTAATCATTTATTGGATCTTCATATTTATGCGAAAATATAGCTAAGATAATTTTTTCATATTTTTATAAATTTATTTATTATTTTTTAAGCTAAAGTGCATATAATTACAATACTAGCCTTTTTAAGATTTTAATTATTTTTTATATTCATAAAATTAAGTCCTATATTTTTAAAATGTAAACTATATATTATAAATCATTTTAGTGCTTTCAATTTAGTTTCAAAAATTAATTTATTATTTTTTTAAAATTAAATTGGGAAAATGGCTATTTAAAATCTAGCCCAATTGCATTTCAATCTTAGCCTAAATCTGACTCCAAATTAAACCCAATTTCTCCGGCCCAATTCCCATTCAAACCCGACCACTAATTCGATTCTGGATTGATCACTTACCCTCTTTAATCCAGGTCGTTGATCATTCAGATCAACGGCCAATATTTTCCCTTTCCATTTTTAACCTTAAACGACCCCTTACCCTACCTCATTATTTACCAAATGCCTCAGCTAAATCCCATTTCCTCTCAATTTTCTCTGCAACCCCTTATGAACCTTAGTCTCCGCCACCTAACTATACCCTAATCCGCCTTAACCCCTACCTAATCCATGGTCTCTCATGGCCATTGGAGATGTGTATCAACCTCCTATGGCTCCTGGGTATTTGTTTCTGTGGTTTCCTAGCCATACCTCGAAGGGATCTGGTCCAGTCCTTTCTTGACGATTGTTCATGGCCTTTCTCCGGTCATCCGCAACCGTTCTCCGACTATTCATGGCCTTTCAAGGTAGGTCCTTGACTTTTTCTGGTTAGATCAGTCACTTTCAAAGTCTTTCTTCTTTTGGGTTTTCTGAAACCCTAGCTCTAAGATCTTTCAATTTTGTTTTAGATCTCTCTTAGATATGTACTTACTATGAATTTCTTAAGTGTTTTCTCGGAGGTTCTTCAACTTTTCTTTCAAAACGACTATTCATTTTTCAATGATTAGGGTTTTCCTTTAAGTTTTTCAAAATATCTCTTCTCTGATCTTAATGTTATTTCTAATTTTTCTATGTTTAAATGATTTGCTCATGTTGTTCTTCTATCTATTTCAGCATGTTCAAAACCCTAATTCCTTTTAGTCTTATCCAAGTTCTGAAACTGTTTGTTTCAATGTGCACTTGTTCTTTGTTTCTGACTCTCTTTTCCTAGTTTGACTTGTTTGATTTTGAGTTCTTACCATCTCTTAAACTCGACTACTGTTGAAGCCCTAAATTTCTTGGAAGTTTTTCTCACTTATTACTACTGTGAGACCTTTACTTGTTTCTGATTTCTCTTACATGATACTATGTTCTTCTTCACTGTTGATTCTATGTGATTACTTGACCTACTTGACTACTATGCTTGGAATATTTTCTTTTGACTGAATCCTTGCTTATTTATGACACTACTATATGTATGTGTTATCTCTTTTGCCAGTGTGTTTAGCCTCGCATGTCTGATACTTCTGTTCACTCTATTTATGTACTGAAGTTTCTTCCTTGATTGATTTTGATCTGGTGACTAATTGCAAAAGATTTTTCTTTTATAAACCCTAATTTCACTTGCCTTTTTGAAATTAATTGATTCATTTCCCTTTACTATGATGTTTTACCTTGCTGAATCCTTTCCTAAAATAAGTCTATTTTGTACTTAGACTTGATTGTCTACTTCATGCTTTTACTGCCCCTTATATGGAAATAATCAATCTGTCCCCAAATTCATTTCTTTCCTTAATTAAACCTTCTACTGCCCGTTATATAGTGATTCCTTAATTAAAGGGAATCACTTGTGTTAATTGATTCTGACTTGTGATTGTTTCCATGTTTATGTTAAGACTTTACTGATTTCCTTATTTTCTACTAGTTTTCAGAACTATAAATACCTAACCTCTCTTCTTTTAAAGGACACGAACAACTTGAGTTCAGAACAGGACACGAACAACTTGAGTTCAGAACACACACTTACACTTAAAACTCTCTCTTTCTTTATTGCTACTTGTGCTATTGCTTTGTCTAGCCGGCTGAAAGCCAAGGCTAGACTGTTGACTCTTATCTGCTTTACCTTTCTGCACTTTGTTTATCTACGGGTATGTCCTAGTTAACTTTCAAGCATCAACCACAACATGTTCCTTTAATTTTTCTAACTGCTCTTATTCTTGTCTACTGCTGCTTATATTTCTACAGAAAATTTACATTACTAGTATGCCAAAATATGTTCCCTTCCCCTTTTAGATTAATATTTCCCTATATATGTACTTTGTCAGTCGATTGTTATGCGATTTGCTGACTTATGAATCCCAAACCCATGCCATTTCTATGTGTTTGTGTTCCTTTGGTTGGTTTGTGTGTAGGACCACATCATCTATTGCTGTGCATGACCAAACCTTCCCTTTTCTGGGGTCATATATTTCATACAATGTATTCCCAAAACCTCCCGACCCCTTTGTGTAACTACTGATTCTGTGCATTTTGAGCTTTACTACTGTTGTTTTCAAATCACCCTTTACTACTTACTATTTCCAACTCAGTTTTAATCAATCTTTATTCTGCACTTCCACTATATTCTTAGAACCTAGGTTCTGCCCCTCTTGTGCGAGCCTTGCCTTGGGACCATTGAGCTTCCTCTGAACTTGGACACATAGGGGCTGGCCCTTCCATACTACACTCATTCTTGTCTGGTTATGCAAACCTAGGTGTTACCACTGCTCGGGGTCCCTTGAGACCCTTAAGGAACTTTGACACACCTAGGTATGAGAAAGGCTTGAACATCATCGGCATTTGAAGTGATTAATCATATAACTCGGATAGGAAGTCAAGATCAGTCTTCTTTTGGTTGTAATTTCTCATTTCTGCACTTCTTTTTAATTCAAGTATTTGGTTTGTAATACTTTATGACTAATATTAGGGTTGGTTAGTGAAAAGGGATGGGGTAATTATGGATGTTTTAAGGGTAGACATCATGCCTATAGGATCTGTTTAATAAATTATGCATGTTTTACTTCCACACGTAGACATTATGCCTATAGGATCTGTTTAATAAATTCTGCTTGTTTTACTTTCCTACTTAGACATCATGCCTATCGGATATAAATGTCTATAATCAGACATCATGCCTATAGGGTTAAAATAAACTTTGAAATTAGATAACATGCCTGTAAGATTAAAATCAATATTTTTATAGAAATCATGCCTATAGGAATTTCGCTGTGATCAAATAAATCCTGCCTACTTCACTTCATGTTCAACTAGATACCATGGCTATAGGACAAAAATCAGCCTTTAATACTTAGATACCATGTCTGTAGGAATAAAAATCAGCTATAATAGAGACCATGCCTATAGAATATAAAACTAGTTTAGTTTAAAAAAATCAGTTTGACTCGTGTTTACAGTGAAAATGGTAACAACAATTAAATTTGTAAATAGGATTCAAAAAATATGTGATCTATTCCCGAGCTAGCTTATAAGGGTGGTTAGTGCTAAAATGTTAAGTAAAACAGTAAAAATCGAGTCAGTCAAAACGATATCCGAACCAATAAGGGGACGTTCCAGGGTACAAAGCATACCGGTAGGTACCTCGGGTTCAGGCCTCGAGCCTATCTCGGGCTTATCGAGGGTAGTCGAGAAGGGGATAAAAGTTAAATATATAAGCAAACAAAGCTCTATATTATCAATATTGGACTAAATAATGAAGAATAAACGAAGAAACAATCAAGTGCTAAAGTGACCTCGGATATATTTACTTGACGAACCAAGAGAATGGCTATGAATAGATATGACTTAGAACAGAGAGAGATTTAGATAAAGGGAGAGAGATAGGGTATTATTGCTTTCTTTGTAAGACAATTGGAGATGAGTTACACGATGTTGGTTACCCTTCTTTTATAGAAAAAAAGGGGGCGTCCAAACTTAATATGGAATAAATAACATAGTAAAAGAATGAGATAAGACAGCCTCCTTTTCTTAGGTTGTAGGAGAACCGACATCGAGTCATTTGGACAAGTCTTGTAGACCGTTGATACATCCTTCGATGGATATCTTCGCCTATCAAGGTCTTGGCCGATGCCCGATATGGGCAAGGCACTGGTTAGATCTCGAGGGAGGCGACTGAACTGAGATCTCATGCCTTCAAGATTTGTTCTTTGAAGCATTATGTTGAGGGAAAATTGGTCTCCTGATTTTGCTGCACACAAATAATCTCTGCATTTCTTATAAGGAAGTGATAAGAAATATTTTTGATGCTCTTCCTTTTAGGTCCTCGACATGCCATTATGTCGACGGCTCAGCCTTCCTTCATAGAAGTAGAGGCATTTTTCCTTCCCGCTTCCTCAGAACCTTTTAGAAATATTATAATTCCTCACTCTTCAGGGCCGCATCATTGTTGTCATTTTGTGCCACTGTTTTATTTTCCACGAACGCATTAATTTTGCCTGTCCTTACGCTTTTTGAGGGCGATAATGGCACCATCGGTTACATTATTTTCCCCCTATGTATACGGAGCTCCTTTGAGATCAGTTCTTCATTCAAAAACTCCCTTCGATACATGCCCTTCTTGCTTCCCTTGCCACTTTTACGGCCTTTGTTGTTCTGCCATGTTTGAGGCCTATGGCCTTAATATCCTATATCGGATATGCCATGGGCCAGCCCTCGATTTCTCTTTAGTGGGATGGGGTTGTTGCTATGATGTTGCTTTTATTGTTCTTGTTTTTTTGGTATGGCGACGTAGGAGGTCGATGTTCTTTGACCTGGAGAAAGACTTGGATTATCCACTGCTGCTCAAGAAAGGGCTCAGATTATGCACCGCTGATCACCTTCTTTCCTTGGCCCGACGTATTACACCGTCTTTAGATTTCGGGGGGTGTGGTGATGGGATTAACTCGGTCGTTGCCTTGTGGGTCGAGGTGACATCTCGAGAAGTAGCTTCAGGGTGAGCATGCTGGCGGAGTCCATGCTAGCCAAAATTTTCACCCATCCACTTCTCGCCTTCTTCTGGTATCCCCTCATCATTTTTCTCTTCTACTTACATCCTTTTGAAGATGCCATTTCGGGAGGATAGGGATGAGATCCTTACCGCGGCCGAACTTGGAAGATTTTGTCTTTAAGGTCGTATGACTGGAAGGATGACTTCGGAGGTGCTATACGTTGGATGCTCCCCTTGGACTCGTATGCTACCTGTATTTTCTCCCTTTTTTCTTTTTTTGTAAAAGAAGCTTTCGTAATCATATAAGATGCAATTGTATATAAGGATTTATATAAATATAAATATATTTTTTCCTGGCTTCTACTTTCAATCCTTGTTTTTTTCTTATATATCCTTATGCCTTTTGAAATCCTTGGTTTGTTGTCAACCGCTGACATTTTCTTCGGATGGAAGCATTTTCCCGAACCTCGTGTTGGTCGGTGTGGCTTTTCTGGAGCCCGATAATCAAGCTTCCGACCGAGCTTAAGCCGACCTGATATATTCATGTCATTCGGTCCCTCAGATTTTGTGGAGATAATCAATGGTATCTCGGGTTCCTCGGGAGAAGCGTTGAGAGGTGATATCCTTAGGCACGTGAGGGTCCCTTTCTGGACCTTAGACAGCTCTCCAGAACATTTGTGTTTGAATTTACTTCGGGGAGTCGCCCATGAGGGGGCATCACACTGATTGGAGCTTTTGACCAATGTGAAACAGCCTTGTTTCTTCATCGCTCAACACAGGTTCTTTTATATCCCATTGTTATTTTTTGGGATGACTTTTGGTCGGCCCGATAGATTGGTGCTATAAGAGTCTCCTGAGTTATGATAAGTTCTTAGGCCTCTGGGGGTACTGCCCTGGATGTAGGTCATCTTTGGGTAGCTCAGTGACCTTATTGATCCGGACATAGATGATTCTTTCAGACCTCCTGAGATAGACTTCTGCTTCTTTCTGGGTGTTTGCTTGCTCATTCTCCCTTCGGGGTTTTTCGAACGCCTTCCTCTGTTTATGGACCGTCATAGTCTGCAATGATAGCTTGTTTCGGTCCCTAGCTTATTTGCAAGTTTCTTCCCTGATCTTTTTGTCGTACTTCGGATTGGTGGAGGTCCGACATGATAAGCTTGAGCTATCGGGTCATGCCTGCTTGTATGGACATTGCGCGTCGAATTTGGGAGCCTTCAAGGATGATACCTTGGATGGAGGTCATCCTCAGATGCATCGGTGAGCCCCGTTGGCTTTGATATGGATAACTCTTTCAGAGAGCGTAAGGTTGGCCTCCGGCGTCTACTCTTTCGGAGGGAGAATACTCGGTCACACGGCTTGTGTCCGGTGTTGGTGCTTTGGAGCTCATCGGGACCCCGGTTCTTGGGGAAGGTGCATATTGGACTTCGGGTGAGTTATCCCCTCCAGCGTTGGCCACTGACGTAGCTCCTCGAAACCTTCTGTCACTTGTTCGGGGGGGGGGGG